>JAFJYI010000035.1:4500000-4669442 GCA_019022655.1 Acacia acuminata
TGTTGAAACTTGATGAAGTGAAGAATTTGACTACCGTTTGATTGACATTCATATGAAGCGAAGTTCTCTAATTTTCGTTAGTGACATGCATGGTGGAATTCATAATTAATAGATGTTTTCAATCCGATTCACGAGAAAAAAGAAGGGAACAAGCACAGGGATAGGTAGAAAGAATGATTGCCCTCATAGGGCTTCTCGCGCGGATATCAAAAGGCCGAAAAAGATTTGATGGCTGCCAAGCGGAAGAGATTGGATGATGAAGCGAATCCAATCCTTCGTGATACATGCTCCTCCATCTCCAATACGTCGCGAGGAGTTGTGGTTGCATATTCGGCAAAAGCCAAGCGGCGCCTACACGAGTGAACAAACTCGTCTAGTTCTTTGAAAAGAATTGTAAGTATCGTTATTGTTATTTTTTAGTTACTAAACATGTTTCATTACTAAGCTTCTCGTTATCCGTATCTTACAGAAGATCTTAAAAAAAAAAAAAGCGAGAGGGATCTTTTTGTGTCTGGACGGGAGGAATGATGTTCGACCGTTGCGACCGGAAAACCGGATCACCCGGGCGTGTAAGGGGGATTGGAGGACGGGTAGGCATAAAGCAAGTCTTTGGTACATCCAAACGCCATAGACAAAGTATGGTTACCCGGAGGAGATGGACCAGACAAATGGGCCGCTAATAAAGCTTCAATGACCGCAATGTTTCAATCCGAGATGAGCGGATGAAGGAGGAACCGAGTCACCGAGGCTGCTTTTGAGCAATCGTCCGAGAGACCAGTGTTCCCTTCACACACTCACCGCAACCGTGCGGCAGAGCACTAGAGGAGCTGCATTGTTGGACGTCGAGAGCAACCTTGTGACCTTTATGTGGAGGATCCCGATCATCATGATGGACGATTATTGGTTGCAAAAGGGACTGTTCACAACTTGGGATCAACTGTACACCACCAACAAATGCCTGATGATGAAGTCAGAGTGTCAGTTGAAAAGGTGATCATTAATGCACAGCTCCCTCTCCAAACTGATGAGCTGAAGCTTGTGAGTGATGTCAAGGGAACCTTCATCCCTTGGCCAGTGAAGCTTGTACATGTCTCTACCGCTCCCGAAGCTTCAACCCTCCTTCTCCGGTTCCATCCCCCTCCTCGGCTCTATCCCCTCCTCAAGCTCTATCCCCATCGCTAAGTTGGTCGCCGTTGGGAAAAAATATCCGATCTTATGAAAAGTGGATATTTTAAGGATAAATCGTGGCTGTCGATGAAGTAGTAGGTGTCCCTCATCCTATGCCCGTTCAAGTTGACACCGTTGATGTTGAGTCCCCGCTCGCTTCCTCGACAGAGCTTATCGATGCAGTTGTTAGAATTTTTATGAAGTAAGTATCTTTCCGTCTATGAGAACATCATTTAAATGCATCGTTTAGACATACATACATATATACTAATTCCCTGATCGATGTCATTATGGTAGGTTCTTGCATCATGAATTGGTTCAAAGGTGCAGGATCAATGATTTTGGATTCTTGTGCCCTGTCTATTCAAGTCAAACAACCATGGAGGAGAGACAGGAGTACATATCAAAGAGGTTGTGTCAAGTGATCAGAAAGTTGTACTTTTTGCCATTCTTCCACAGGTACATATCAAAAATCTTGTCCGCAATTCACTTAATTCTGCTACATATATCATCGAGTATAGTTTTCGATGTGAATTTTCAGCCGCCACCGGTGAGTTGGTCGTCATGTGCATGGATGAGCATAAAGTTATCTTCTTATGCTCCACTCACATCGAGCCATTGCCTTCGTTGGTGCGAGACCATCAACGAGTAAGCATGTCATTTTGATTCTCTTGTCGACATCTCTGCTTTGTGAATTTTAAGTGAATCATTGATAAATTTGTGATTTTGATGATAGTGCCATGAGGACCTTCCAAATAGTAGAAAAGAAAAGGCATGCTACTCGGGACAAAGACCCCATATGGTACGACCGAGAGGTTGGTACAATATTTAATTTGTAGCACCTTTTGCCTTGTGAACTTAGTCATTGAGCTATATATATGCTCGATATATATTTCTTGTTCATTTTAGACCCGCTTCGGCAACCACGAGAGTCCAACTTATATGGCCGACGTCATGAAACACATGTATGATATTACAAGGCGAGGGGATACTAAATTAACGCAAAGGTAAATGTATTTGATGTTACATATTATGCAAGTTAATTCAGTTTAAAAGCTTATCGTTACAAATGAAATATGCACGCAAGTTAATTCGATTCTTTGTCTTTGATGTTACAGATGTTTCAATGCAAAACTCCCTTTCGATGATGAACTGGACCACATACGCAATGTGTTTTGTGAATATCTGTATGGTCTGATCTTAGAGTCAGAAAAATGACAATAATTAATGTCCTAAATTCATTTGTAAGTATAATCAGAGTAGCAACAATAATCGATCTTCGTAAATTTGTTTATTTTTTGAACAATTCATTTGTAAATATACATAGGCAATGTAAAATTCAATAAATAAATTTAGTTAATTTTTCGAACAATTTTCTTGTGTCCATTTTGGGTTTGAATGTATTATTGGATGGTGGATATAGCTATTTAACTTAGTGTTTGAAATCGAGACTTTTAGGACCGTTCATTAACAAGATGTCCGGTCTTAAAGGTCATAAAAAATCTTCGGTGTAAAAGTATGAGACTTTTAGGACCGTATATTTCTTTAGTGTCCGCTCCTAAAAGCTTAAAACACCACATGAACTTTTAGGTCCGGACGTATTATAGAAGGTCGGTCTTAAAAGTCGCCCGCCTAACTTTTAGGACCCTTTTTTTATAAATAATCGGTCTTAAAAGTCCTTTGCTTACAAATCTGCTTAACTTTTAGGACCGTATGTTTTTATTTGTGCGATCTTAAAAGTCAATCACCTTTAAATACCTCTTTTCAGACAAATTAAATGGATAAATTTGAAGACAACCGAGGTTCTGACGTTCGCTCAAGCTAGGTCCTTCATTATCATCGTTGTTACCTCTCCATGTGTAGAGCAGCATTATCGGTGTCCCTTTTATTTTGTCTTTTGTCTTTTTGTCGGAAAAAGAAGGAAGATAATGAAAAGGACACTTTGTTTCTAACATGGGGAGGTAAAACCGACGACAACGAAGGTCCAACCTTGAGAAGAATAGTCACTTTTTTTGTTCTTATTCGAATAAGGTAAAAGCTCTTTTTTTTAAGTATGTTCTTAATTATATTCTGCGAATTTCTGTTGTTGGATTTACACGAGGACAATGTTTTGTTTGTTTCCTTTTTGTCGGAAAAAGAAAGACGATAATGAAAAGGACAAAGGCAATCGGATATGGAAACCAAAGCCGACAAAAATGGCAAAGTGTTTTTAGGACCGTCGATTTACTAACTAAAGTCTTCGTTCTTTTATTTTAGGTTTTTTAGTCCGCCATTATCCATCCTTCATAGTTGCCTTGTTTATTGCTTTCCAGGTTGAGATAATGGGATAAAGTACTAAACTCGCACGAGAACAAAATTTAAAAATATTTTATTTACTAAATACCCGACTTTTAGGACCGTATATTGCTTTAGTGTCCGCTCCTAAAAGCTTAAAAGATACATGAACTTTTAGGTTCGGACGTATTATAAAAGGTCGGTCTTAAAAGTCCCCCACTTAACTTTTAGGACCGTATGTTGTTATTTGTGTGATCTTAAAAGTCATTCACCTTTAAATACTCCTTTTCAGACAAATTAAATGGTTAGGGTTGAAGACAACCGAGGTTCGCGTTCGCTCAAGCTAGGTCCTTCTTTATCATCGTTTTTACCTTTCCATGTGTAGAGGCGGCATTATCGGTGTCCCTTTTATTTTGTCTTTTGTCTTTTTGTCGAAAAAAGAAGGAAGATAATGAAAAGGACACTTTGTTTCTCACATGGGGAGGTAAAACCGACGTCAACGAAGGTCCAACCTTGAGAAGAATAGTCACTTTGTTTGTTCTTGTCCGAATAAGGTAAAAGCTCCTTTTTTTTGTATGTTCTTAAGCGTATTCGCGAATTTTCGTTGTTGGATTTACACGAGGACAATGTTTTGTTTGTTTCCTTTTTGTCGGAAAAAGAAAGACGATAATGAAAAGGACAAGAGGCAATCGGATATGGAAACCAAAGCCGACAAAAATGGCGGTGTTTTTAGGACCGTCGATTTACTAACTAAAGTCTTCGTTCTTTTATTTTAGGTTTTTTAGTCTCGCCATTATCCGTCCTTCATAGTTGCCTTGTTTATTGCTTCCAGGTTCGAGATAAAGTACTAAACTCGCACGAGAACAAAATTTAAAAATATTTTATTTACTAATTTTTTTACGCTGCCCTATAGGGGCAGCGATGAAAAAAAAAAGCAAAATAAAAAAGCAATAAAAAAAAAAAAACTAATCCCTCTCGTAGTCGGAAAGGGAGGGGCGTCGGAGTCGTCGGAGTTGTCGGAGTCATCGGAGTCGTCTTGACGGGATCGTAGTTCATGTCATTGGCGTGGAGTACCATGTTCAGCTTGTTGTTCATGGTATGAGCAAGCTGAACCAATTGGCCCAAACGTCGATCGATTTGATCGACGCGGGCCACTGATGATCGCACCAACCGCTTCACGTCGGATTTGGAGGAGGCGGTGGCGGAGGGGGCCGAGGTTGAAGAGGAGGAGGAGGAAACGGAGGACCTGGGGGCAGCCATTACGGTGGGGGCTGAGGTTGAAGAGGAGGAGGATGAAACGGAGGACCTGGGGGAGAAGAATGTGAAGAAAGTACAAGAATAACGGGTTTAAATAGAGAACCCATCCTGAACAATGTGAAACGCCGAAAGCTTTAACGAGGAGATGCATTGTTCATCAGAATACGAGGAGACGCCTAGTTGGGAAGTTTATCTAGAAGCCAAAGAGACTCTGCATCATTCATTTGAACAGTGTGTAAGTACCGGGTAAATGATAAAAGGTCGGTCTTAAAGGTAAGACTTTTAGGACCGGACTTATTATAAAAGATCGGTCTTAAAAAATTAAATAATAGAATTTTATACCGCATACCTATAAGTACCGGGTTAATGATAAAAGGTCGGTCTTAAAATAAAATGAATTGGAAAAATATTAAATAATGGAATTTTATACCGCGTACCTATAACTCCTTATTAATTCCTCACTACCTCGTAACTCCAAACTACGTACGTGGCTATCTCGAGAACAGCTCTCGCCTCTATTAATTAACTCCTCATACCTCTCTCGCCCCCAACTGCTCAAACCATGGTTAGATTCAAGAGAACCGCTCGTAGGGGTGCTCTTAGTCGTGATGCTCGTGCCTTCCGTCGATCGTTATACGGTGCGCCTCCACCATCGAGAGTCCGTCCTATTGTGACGAGAAGAGTCTCGGGTCGTTGGACCCATTGTTATTTCTTCGGATGATGAAGAGGTTCCCGCTCCCCCTCTCCAACCTCTTGGCCCCACCGCGACTACTACGGCCCCTCTCCTCTTTCCTCTAATGAAGCATTGTGGCTGATTCGAGTAAGACAAACTTGCTGATCTCCGGCGGGAAATTAATGTTGTTCACGCCGAAATCGCCAAGGCTTTGGAGGATAATAAGCTTTAGGAGATGTTTAGTCGATTCTTGTTTTTGATAATTTTCTGCTTTTTTTTTTTTTTTTTTGTATTTTTTCTTGTGTACGTGCATATGCAAGTAATATATGTAATTAAAGAAACTCCAGTTTTCCTTTAATTTTTATTCATTCGATTCTTTGCGCTCGCCAAAGTCCTTTTTTAGAAATCACAAAAAGAATTTTAGGACCGGAGTATTATAAAACGGCGGTCTTAAAAAGTTGTATATATAGAACCGTCTCCTTTTAATGAACCGGTTTAATTGTCTCAATTTAGGTCCGAAGGATTATAAAACTCCGGTCTTAATAAAATCCCAAATATAAAACATGTCTCGCTCCGCGCGGAATATTAAATTTCCTCTCTCGAACTTCTCTTGTCGCGCCTAAAGTGTTACTCGGGTTACGTCGCCACCGTCGTTGGTTCGCGTTGCTCTCTCGACAATCACTTTCTGGTTCCTTAGCTAAACGTCTATAGACCAAGCTGTAAGAGGTGTTTCGGTTATATAACTTTATGATTTTCCTGCTCATCGTTCGGGTTTTTCCTGGGTTGAGCGAAATCGATCAAATGTTCTTGTGGGTTTTTGTGTTGTTAATGGATATTGTATTTTGAAGATTATAATTGCATTTTAGACCTACCCAACTGACCAATAAATGTTTTTAGGGTACTCTTTCTATCTCGCAACATCAACGTTCGTGGCGGGAGAAGAAAGACTAAGCAAACGCATTTGAATTTATATGATACGGTGAGTCCACAAGACCTTCACGCGATGCATTTAATTTCCTCGTCATGCATTTATTTTGGTTCTTGGATTCTCTCCGATACATTTATGACCAAAAGTGATTCTTCGTTCGCATTTAATGAGCAAGTTTATCCGAAAAAAAAAAAAAAAAAAAAAAGACATAACCGACATTTGAGCATATATATGTATGTTAAATCTTTCCGTCTATATATATAGGAATTCTACTATGGATCACAGTTGGATAAATGCTAAACGGACGAGTGTTGAATATCGAATGGGGTGAGAGACTTTATAAAATTTGCTAAACAAAATGTCCATCGAGGGTGGGAAGTTTTATTGCCCTTGTGTAAAATGTTTGAATGAGAGGCGACTAAGTCCTGAAGTTATACACACACATTTAATTTGTGAAGGAATTTGTAAGACTTATACAAGTATGGGTATGGCATGGTGAAAAAATACCAAGTGGGTCTCAACATAGGGAAGTGGCCTTTGATGATAATGACACGGATATGGATGATCACATAGAGGACATTATCCGTGATGTAGGAGAAGAGGCTTTTCACCAATCACATGCATATGGTAATATGTGCGTGATGCGAGACCCCTCTATACCGTGGGTGTAAAAAATACCAATTGTTGAATCTTTGTATTGAAATTGGTAAGCTTGAAGGCACGTCATGGATGGAGCGACAAGAGTTTTTCAGAAATGCTTGAGGCTTTTAAGGACATGCTTCCGGATGATAATGTGTTGCCGCATCGATACTATGTTGCTAAGAAAATACTTTGTCCACTCGGGGATGGAGTACAAAAAGATCCATGCATGCCCGAATGATTGCGTGTTGTATAGAAAAGAGTTTGAAGAGGAGCAGAGTTGTCCGAAATGTGAAACCCCAAGGTACAAGTCAAATAAGGGGGCAAAAGTGTTGTGGTATCTTCCAATCATACCAAGGTTCAAGCGGTTGTTTGCGAATGAAAATGATGCAAAAAATTTGAGGTGGCATGCGAGATGAGAGGATTTCTGATGGAAAGCTTCGACATCCGGCCGATTCTTCTCAATGGAAGAAAATCGATCAATTATTTCCGAACTTTGGCGAAGAACCTAGGAACCTTAGGCTTGCCCTTAGCACGAATGGCATGAATCCATATGGAAGCCTTAGCAGCATACATAGTTCATGGCCTGTACTACTGATTATTTACAACTTATCTCCAATGTTATGCATGAAACGAAAGTACATCATGTCGTCTATGTTGATTTCGGGACCGAAACAACCAGGAAATGACATTGATGTTTACCTTGACCCTTGATCGAAGACTTGAAGGAGTTGTGGGCGAAGGTGTTGATGTTTTTGACTCTTTCAAGAAGGAGGTGTTTAAAATGCGAGCCATGATATTTTGTACTATAAACGACTTCCCGGACATATGGGAACTTGTCAGGGTATAGTATAAAAGGCCATAAAGCATGTCCGGTTTGTGAAGAAGGCACACGCTACCATCAACTTCAACATGGAAGAAAGACGGTTTATCTTGGACATAGGAGATTTCTTAGATGGGGCCACCCATATCGTCGATCGAAGAAAGCCTTTTTTGGTGGCCAAGAGTATGAAGATGCTCCGGTGGCATTGACTGAAGAGCAAGTTTATGAAAAGGTGAAAAATATCAATGTCGTATTCGGTAAGCGCAAAGTGTAGAAAAGAAACAAATATATGGAAAAAGAGATCTGTATTCTTCGATCTTCCATATTGGCGCAATCTTGATGTGAGACACAGTATTGATGTCATGCATGTGGAGAAAAACGTATATGATAGTATTGTCGGGACGCTTCTCAACATACAAGGTAGTTCCAAGGATGGTGTGAAGGCAAGATTGGATCTGATAGCAATGGGAATACGCGAAGAGTTACATCCAAGGCCAGATGGGAAGAGAACTTATTGTCCCCGGCTTCTCATACTTTGTCTAAGGATGAGAAACGAAGTTTTGTGAGTGTTTACATGGCACAAAAGTTCCCACGGGGTATTCTTCAAATTTTAAGAGGCTTGTATCGATGAAGGACTTGAAATTAGTAGGCCAAAAGTCTCATGATTGTCATGTCTTGATGCAACAGCTACTTCCAATAGCTATTCGAGGCATCGCCGAATATGATCTTCGGGTCGTTTTGACTAGACTTTGTGTCTTCTTCAATGCGCTTTGTCGTAAAGTTTTTGAGATTGAAAAGTTGGATGAATTTGAGAATGAAGGATATCTTATCTTGTGCCACCTTGAGAAGCTTTTTGTTCCTACATTTTTTGACATCATGGTTCATCTAATTGTTCATCTAGTGAGGGAGATAAAGATGTGCGGCCCTATCCATTTACGGTGGATGTACCCAATTGAAAGATCTATGAAATTCCTAAAAGGGTACGTGAAGAACGCATACCGGCCGGAAGCATCGATTGTTCGAAATATGTTTGAAGAAGCCATGGAATTTTGTCAAGATTATTTGGCCAAAGTAAGACATATTGGGCTTTCAAAACGTCAGCATGCTGATGGGGGTAGACGAGGGGCTTCCGTAAAGAGTGTGGATCCTAATGAATTGTCACTAGCCCACTTGTCCATCTTGAATAACGTCGATGAAGTTCAAGCCGACGCATAGCGCACATAAAGCAGTTGTAAGGAAAGAAAATCATCGAATGGTGAACAAAGGTTGATTAGGGAGCATAACGAACTTTTGCAAACCTGGTTCAAACAAAAGGTCGAGGGAGAGGAATGTGTTTCGATACAATCAAATGGTTAGCGAGGTGGTCCGAGGTTGATGTCATAAGTTGGAATTCGTATGTGATCAATGGTTATACATTTTACACGAAGTCCCTAGATGATACGAGCACGGTCCGAACGGTGGTGTTATGTTAGAGGCTGAATCTATGCACTTCTCCGGTTCGAAAGACAAGAGCCCTTTATTGGCGGTCATGCCATATTATGGGGTTATTGAAGAGATTTGGGAGGTGGACTATGTGAAAATTAGATTTCCCATTTTCAAATGCAAGTGGGTTAATGTCAATAATGGTGTTCGGATCGATCGGCTAGGATTTACATTAGTCGATGTCAATGGTAGAAGTTTTGGAGATGAAACTTTTATTATGGCGAGACCCGAGGCAAAACAAGTGTTCTATATCACCGATCAAGAAAATAATATGTGGTCCGTAGCTCTCCAAGGAAAGAGGGTCATTGATATTGATGAGGAAATGAATTCAAATTATGGTATTCCGAGAGTACTCCTTTTTCAAGGGGTCTCTGGGACATGAACGAAGAAGATGAAGCGGATAATGAACCCGCATAAGAAGTGATCATCAAGAAGGGATATGGGAAGATATCACTTTATAAAAGAGTCAATTCATAAGGTAATATTCATATGCAGATTTCTTTGAAGACTTTAAGGCTTTAACTATATATATTATATTCCTTCTATCTATGTTCATAGTTAATGTCACTGACTATGAATTTTGTTCTTGTTTTATTTTTGTGGCAGGATCCGATCCAAAGGGGCATGTTATATAAGAGGATGTTATGTTGTTGGGTGGGGGAATCAGATGAAGGCATGGTGAATATTATTTTGGGCACATGTATGTTGTACTTGTAACTTATTGTATTTGTAAGTAAGTTATCTTATTGTATGAATTATATTAATTTAGGTGTTGTAGTCATAGTAATCATTAATTAAGAGGCCAAATAGCTCATGGTGAATAATATTTGTATTCTCTTTCCAATTCAATTTATTCAAATAATTGTTCATAGCTTGTAGCTTAAAGTATCGAATTTTATGTCTTTGGATTGGGTGGTGGATTTGTGTATATATATAATCGGGAAGAACAATGGGGGAAAAATTCGGGAAAATTTAGGCCGAAAATAATAAGACGGTCTTAAATGTTCACTTGTTAAGACCGAATGTAATTATATGACCGATCTTAAAGGTCAGGACGACTTTTGATTTTTGATACTTTAAGATGGTCTTTTAAGACCGGTATATTTAGACGTCCGGTCTTAAATCAAAATATTTAAGACCGGATGTTTTTATCATCCACTCTTGAAAGTCAGTCCTTTAAGACCGTGTGTAATTAGTCGTGTGGTCTTAGAAGCCGCTATTTTTCAGACCGTATGTATCTTGTCCGGTCTTATAATTACGATCTTTTAAGAGCGACCTATTTTTTGGCGGTCTTAAAAGTTGAGCATTAGGATTGAACAAAAAATATTTCGGCTTCATTTAGTACAACTTTTTAAGACCCAAGTTTTTAAATGTCCGGTCTTAAAAGAGTTTCTTTAAGACCGGTTCGTGTCCTAGGTCTTAAATGGTAGACTTTTAATACGGGTGGAATAAGACCGGTCGCATATCCGGTCTTACGACCCCTCTTTTGTCTGGTCTTAAAAGCCTTTTTTGCACTAGTGTATGGAGCTTTTTACAAAAAGCTCTCAACTTTTTGACATGGGCCCTGCCACTTCTACCACTATCAATCCAAATATAAATCATTATTTACAACCTGACTTATTTCCTATCGAGTTTTTTCTAAAGTTAGATAGCTTTTAAGTCATCGCTCCTACCGCCAACTCAAACAGGCCTCTATCTACTCCCTTTGATCCTAAAATTAGCATATCAAAATGTTATTTAATTAATTAGCATATCAAGTCCTTGGTTACACACGCACAAAATTTAGTATCATCTGAGTGATTAACAGGCCCCATCAGACATTGTGCTTATTATCTCCCATAGATTAAGAAATTAATCCTTTTTGGTGAAAAAATTAATATTTTAATTCTTATAATTTACCTAGGTTTTTAAATTAATCCTTATGCGTTGATTTTTGTGTGTGTTAAGAAATCACTCCTTATAATTTTAAAATAATTTGAGTTAATCCCTACATTTTCTTCATCTCTAATTTTTATAATTTTGGAGGAGTCTTGTTTTTGTTTTTTTAAATTTTTGTATTGTTCTAACTAGTATTTCAACGAAAGAGGATAAAAGTCAGCAGAGAAACATACTGAAATGTTTTCGAATGAAAAACCACAAGTAAAAGATTTTTATGACAATAAAATTAAATGTTATAATCTTGATAACGAAATAAATATATAACTTATTTTCCCCCTCCATCCATTATATATATTCAGCTACTTAATTTATACAGTATCCTGTCTTTAAACCCGTGACGAGGTAAAATAAGTAAAATTATTCAGAAGCAGCTTGATATTTGGTCATATGTATGTAGACCACTATTCTTCATCTTAAATATATATATATATATATATATATATATATATATAATGACATATTCTATCAATTTAATAACCTGTCCGAAATCGCAACCAAGAAGTAAACTAATTAAGCAAAATTAGATACAAGTTGGTTGCCACATAAAACAATGAATGTATTATAGAAGACAATTTTTTTAATTTTTATAAAACGATAAAAAGGCCTTTTTGGCTTCATCAGTAATTCCTTTTTTTCCCGTCCATCAGTAATTCCTTTTCGTTGTAATTACTTGTCAAATATATAACTTGGATGTCAAATGAAAAGCGTATGAAAAACTTCGATATTTATGCAATTGATTCATGGTTCCTTTCTTCATTTATAAAGCACTGATGTTTTGTCACACCCCTCACTGCCATAATCATCTTACAACAGAGTTTTAAGCACAATAAGCGTATTTAACCGTTTGGGCGATTAGTACTAATTAAATTAATTTTCCTTTAATCACTAGGATCACCAACTTAAATAATATCATACAGCAAAAAAATATTAAATACCATTATTAATACACCACCACTACTAAAACTACTCAAAACAACAAGATAAAAGTAAAAACTATATATTGCTCTCCATGCCACTAGCCCGCCAACAGTCACCGCCGGTACTACTTCACGGTCTTGCCCTTCACACCATGATCTCCTTCTGCCTTTTCCCTGAACTAGTGGCAATATCTTGAATCTCAGCATAACAATTAATCTCATGTACAATGTATGAACAGTATATGATAGTCAACCTTAATCATAAATATAAACAATACGACATTCAGTATAAATCACATATAATCACATAATGCACACAGCAATTCCTGGAACATACAGTCACATGATGCACATAGCGTCGATTGTAAAGCACATAGCAAGTTCCGAATCCACAGTATTGGGAAAAACAACAACTGAGCCTTGAACCCAAAAATGACTTAATGCAATCGTGTGTGTCCTAGACACGGATCAAAATCAAGGTACAAACATGAATTAGCATATATATAGAGTACATAAAACTAGAGTTACTACCTGATGGATTTTTACACTCTCTCCCAAATTCATTTTAACGGTTCCCGGTAGTGGAAATTCCTATAACTATAAATAATATTCATCACTTATGAAAATTCTCCAAAATTTATATGATATTTGCATTAATTATCTTCTGACCCTTGATAAGTCTTTTTTTATTAGTTGAAAAAACACCAAATAATTAATCTTAATCTTTAAAACCTTCATTTTCGGATTTTTCCAAAACTGACCAGAAATTTGCAGCAACTTTAAAAATTCTTAACTAATTGTACAAATATTCAATTAAGGCTTATTCCAAAGGACATGGGACCTTTGATAAGTCTATTTTTACACAAAAATACCACAGGTGGTCAGTTGCATGCCTTTTGGTTCATATTCACTTAAATCTTGTCTCTGTCCAGACTCACTTTCCAGATTCATGTGTAAACTTCAAAAATTCATATCTTTTTGTAGATACCTATAAAAATTACGAATTACCAATCAAATTAAATCTTGAAATGTATACTTTAAGATTGTAAAATTTCATAACCATTGGACACCATTTACTTAATCAAAATTGCGTTACAAATTATCAGCCACGCTGGAAACTTACTTCAACAGATTTTGAAATTTCTTGAGATTTACCCCTAATGCTTCCAAAATTATTTTTCAACCTTATCCCTACACAACTTTTCATTTTAAATACTTTGAAAGAGTTAAAATGGACAAAATCCTATTATTTCCTTATGTGTTAGATCTGACCGAAAGTGTATCCCAAAATCTCCAAATTTCCATTTTACCAAATTTATGATTTTATGGTCTTATTTGCCTCTAACTTCATCTTTAGGCTTAATACACCTTTTAAATCCATATTATAAGTTTTTGAACAGAATGTCATTTTCAAAATTTATGACCTTCAAATCCACAAGAAACATAAAAAATTAATATAATCCAAGATCAATAACAAAAACAAGTGCAAGAGGCTATATGAATCACTTACTTAGCTTGACTTTGCACTTGTTGAAGTTTTTCCTCCTCCTTGAACCTTCTTAGTTTTCAGCCTCCCTTAAAAACAAAAAAACAAAAAAACAAAAAAACAAAAAAACAAAAAAAACAAAAAAACAAACCGTACACAATGGATTTTCAATGTATGAAGCTTACATTAGAATGGAAGAAGAGAAGTGGGAACCTAGATCTTAACAACTCACCTTGGTTTCTTGTTGTTTCTCTCCTTCTTCATTCCTTGTTTTTTGCCAGCTCTATACTTGGTTATTTCTTGGGAGTTTTTGGATGAAACTTAGCATGACAAGAGGGCTAACAAATATTTTATAATTGAAGGAAATTTACCTAAGAAACCCTCTTGAAAATTTCCAGAATTACCCTTACCCCTCTTGACTTTACACATGCTATTCTGTAATTTACTATCTCATGCCCCTCCTTGCTCTTGTCCACCGAAATACCCTTAGGAAAAAGGGTTCCAAAATTGTATCATTTTGCCTATGTTCACATGATTATTAAAAATTCACTTGTTATCAAAATTAACCAGTGATTTCCATCTTAGGCAAATAAAAGCCATTATTATCATTTTAATTCCTCAAGCATATTTATTAAGGAAAAGTTCACATCACCTTCTTTTGCCAAAATTATGACCTCAATGTCATTGGAATATTAATCCCATGACTTATATTTGTATATTACATTATATCTCAAAATTTAAAATTTCAAAAAATCAAATATTTGGCTAAATTTATCCATTTCATTCCACTAAATATTTACATTGTACAAGGAATTTATTAAGGAAAAAATTTGTATTTTACATATTTTACAAACCTTGTGCTAAAGCATAATTATTTTTCATCTCTGATTGTACCTACTCTTTGTTTATTTTACCATAAGCCTGGCAGTCTGTACTTTGTATAATAAGTTAATGGTTTGAAGTTGTTAATAAGATAACCTGTGTAATATAAGATTCATACACTATGGGCAAATATGTTTATTGATGGAGTGTGTGTCCCATAATATTTATGGTTATTTGTGGCCTTTTAAATACCCTCTTAGAATTGATATGATTGTCCCAACTGTAAGCAACATTGACAACACAAGTGTTAGGCTTTTCAATTGTAAATTCTTAAAGGAAATAGCCACTTCACAAGATAAGTGTGAAATTTTAGAAGTTATATGTAAGAATTTACAAGACGAATAAGCTAATTTACAAGACATACAACTAAAAACCTGACACTTGTGCTATTTACCAGGGGCACTTCACAAGACAAGCATGACGCTGTAAGAGTTGCATGTAAGAATTTACAAGATGAATAAGCTAATTTGTAAGACATACAACTAAAAAGCCCGACACGTACTACTTACAAGAAAAGAGACACTTCACAAGACAAGTGTGACACTTTACAAGTTACATGTGAGAATTTAGCATATGAATAAGCTAATCTGTAAGACATACAACTAAAAAGCCGACATGTTTATTTTTGTTATAGAGGAGGGTATTTTTGTCCGTTCCCAAGTGAAATTAATTTCACTCCCCACAAGACTGAACTAATGTTCTATTAGATTTTACTATTGAAGGGACTAAGTAAAATTTTTCATAAGGTAAATTTGGTTTGAGGGAAGGGGAGGGGAGAGAAAAAATGAGATGGAGGGAAAAATTTTGTGGGACCCACTAGACACAATTTTCATCCATTTTTCTCTCCCCCCACTTTTTTCTCTCCCCTCCCCTCCCCTCCCCTTCCCTCAAACCAAACTTACCCTAAGTCTCTGTCATGGCCATCGTTGAATAAATTATGTGAAAGCATGAAAATGATTCGGGTCTTTTCATGGTGGGTTAGTAGAAGTCCCATCGTCCATTTCTTTGATAGCGATTAAGAATTATTATACAACTATTTTCTTTGTTTGTCCCTTCCTTTTCCTGAGTAAAAGCGTAAAACATGGTTTAAAGGGATGAATTTTCAAACTCGTGTCTTCCTTTAGACCCAGACAAACTTGGGTCATCTTTAAAAGAAAGAAAGAAAGAAATATAATGTAATGAAATGCAAATGTAAATGTAAATGTCACATTTATTAAAGACAAAATTCTATTCCAAACCCTCCTATGTATATATAGGAGAAATTAAAATTTGATTCTTGAGATAATACCCATGATTTATATAATGATTTCAATCTTGTTGGATCTATCTTTTGGTGGGGATACCAGCATTCTTTGCCTATATCCATTTCATTTGACATATCAACTAAAGTGTTTACATTAAAAATAATACCAATTAAAGATGGTATTTCTCTATTTAGGTTTCTGTTTGGGTTTGATGTGTAACACATTCCTCGACACATTCCTTAAACCATGTAAAGCCTCATGCTCGATAGCAAATGGGTGTAAAGTCTTACCTTAAGATCTAATACCATACCAGTGTAAGGTTTTGCCTTTTCGTATACTCATTTCATTTGACATATCAACTCAAGTGTTTACCTGAAAACATTACCAACTGAAGTTGGTATTTCTCAATTTAGGTCTCTGTGTGGGTTTAATGTGTGACACCCTACTTTGATACCATAACAAGGTCACACATTCTTCAAACCATGTAAATCCTCAAGTTCTGATACCAAACATATGTAAAGCCTTGCCTTAAGCTCTGGTACGATACCAATGTAAGGTTTTGCCTTTACACAAGTCAAATGTGTTTGCAGCTATATATACATACATACATATGTATGCATGTATGTATGTGTGTGTATCTATGGGAGGAATTAAAATTTGATTCTTGAGATAATACCCCTGATTTATATAATAGTTTCAATCCTATCTTTTGGTGAGGATACCGGCATTCTTTGCCTATATCCATTTTGTTTGGGTTTGATGTGTGACATCCTGCTTTGATACCATAACAGGGTGACACCTCCCTTAAACCATGTAAAGCCTCAAGCTTTGATATCAAACTAGTGTGAATCCTTTCCTTAAGCTCTAATACCGTACCAGTGTAAGGTTTTGCCTAAGTCAAATGTGTTTGCCTTACCTTAAGCTCTAATAACATACTATAGTAAGGTTTTACCTTTACCTATATTCATTTCTTTTGACATTTCAACTAAAGTGTTTACATTAAAAACAATACCAAATGAACATGATATTTCTCCATTTATGTCTTTGTGTGGATTTGATGTGTGACATTCTAATTTAACACCATAATAGGGTGATACCTTCGTTAAACCATGTAGAGCCTTAGGCTCTGATACCAAACTAGTGTGAATCCTTTCCTTAAACTCTGATATTAATTGTAATAATCCTTATGGAACAACACTCTTTCTTATCATCATACTATTACTTGCAACCAGTGTGCTCGCGGTAAGCAAAATGATGAACGCTAGTTAAAGCAAAAATAAGACAATTTTAAAAATTTTTAAACAATAAAATGGCTTTTGGGCTTCTCCAATAATTCCTTTTCGTTGTAATTACTTGTCAAATACAACTTGGATGTTAAATGAGAAGCGTTTTGCCATGGGAGAAGCTCAAGAAGTTCATCTTCCCGAAATAGGTGAAGGTCAATTAATAGCGTATCCATACATAAATTTGATCTCTCTTCCTCTTCTGAAATTTCGAATCACACACCAAAAATTCGCTCCATATTTCACACTCACGTCTCCTTATATATAGAGAGAGTTAAAAAATAGAGGATTAGGGATGGACTTTTACGATTCCCTCATCAAATAGACGGTCACCAATTAGCAATGGAATTCAGTTGCTAATTAACTGTTTTTAGTAGAGTTCATGGACTAAAATTTTCATTTTGTTTGTTTTTTCAGTATCTGAAGGAGCAACCGAAACAATTATTACTAATGGGAGTGATGGTAATTTGTGTAGCCAAACTAGCACGGTAAACAAAATGAAAAAGAAATATCAGTATTGGTTAAGAACAGGGTTGTACGCTGTTCTTGTGTTGGTGGGGCAATCAAGTGCAATACTCCTGGGAAGACTATACTACCAACAAGGAGGGAAGAGCAAATGGCTAGCAACAGTTGTCCAATTTGTGGGTTTCCCAATTCTTCTCCCGTTTTATACTATTCCTGCATCCAGACACTCCACTGCACAAAACACCATTCACAGTAATAATGATGAGCAACAACCTTCTGGGTTTATACTAGCAAGTGTCTATGCCTCCCTTGGCCTTCTTCTTGCACTAGACTGCTTCTTGTTCTCTACAGGTCTCTCTTACCTTCCAGTTTCTACATATTCTCTTATTTGCTCCTCACGATTAGCCTTCAATGCCTTCTTCTCCTTCTTCCTTAACTCACAGAAATTCACACCTTACATCATAAACTCTATAGTCCTCTTAACAATCTCCTCCATCCTCCTCGTTTTTCAAACCGGTTCTTCTGCAGAATCCAGCAATCAAGTTTCAGAAAAGAAGAAATATGTGATTGGTTTCATAACCACAGTCGGTGCTTCAGCTGGGTATGGATTGCTGCTTTCTCTGACACAGCTTGCATTCAGCAGAATTATGAAAAACAAAAGCTTCAAGGGGATTTTTCAATTGTTAGTGTATCAGTCACTTGTTGCATGTTTAGCAACAGTGATAGGGCTATTTTGGAGTGGAGAGTTTAGAGGTTTGAGAGGAGAAATGGAGGAGTATGAGATGGGGAAGGCAAGTTATGTGTTGACCTTGAGCTTTACTGCTATAACATGGCAAGTTTATGCAGTGGGATGTTTGAGTTTGATTATGGAGGTGTCTTCTTTGTTTTCTAATGCCATAGGCATTGTGGGTTTGCCTATTGTGCCAATTTTGGCTGTGTTGTTGTTGCATGACAGTATGAATGGGTTGAAGGTGATCTCTCTGGTGCTTTCCTTTTGGGGAGTTATATCATACGTATATCAGCGGTACCTGGATGAGACTAATAATTGCAAGACTCAACAAGTCTCACCGACTGAATGAATAATGGTACGAGTTATAATTATATTATTTGCTTCTATTGGGAGAGTTATGAGTGATGGGGAATGAGAGGCTCATATTATGTATGGAGTGGAATATGGTTATGGAAAAGGAATAAAAAGGGAATATTACATTGAGGTCTCAAGTAAGGAACTTAATTACTAAGAAATCACAATGACAAGTGAGGAGTATAAACTTGTTTAAATCTCTTCCTTGGGACCTGATTGTACTTCCCCCATAAAGTTTTTGTGTGATATTAAATTGATTTTTCAATTTGGAATTATCTGAATAGAGACTTATAAGTTCAGTGGGGGTATTATCAAGTTTTAAAAATTTAAAAAATTATATGTGTATGATTCTAAGTTTTGGAAAATGACAGAAAAATATCATTTGAATTAAAAAAAAACCCACGAGATGTCTTCTATATTTGCAAAACGATGAACAAGTGATCTGATAAAAATCTGGAATTTTGACATTTGGGTGTTAACAACTTGAGTGTAAGAATTAACAATATAAGGATATATATTGACAACTTTAACTCCCCAAGTTGTTAATTGATATTCTTAAGTTGTCATTGCATATACTCAAGGTGAAAAGACTTAAACTTCAAAATTGTATCCACATATATTTGTCAATAAATTATTCTTTCCTTGAAGTCTCCGTTTCTTTTATCTTATTCTTTTCTTTTTCAGAAAAGCACTCTCGCATGTTCATGGAGATCGTTGATCTAGGTTAAAATATGAAACCAGTATTAAAATATGAGTTATCATCAGCCACAGACTCATATAATTGACTCCACTCGAGAACCATATTACTGTTTCTAAGAATAATCGTAAGTTCATGACCGAAAAGAAGGGAAAAAAAAAACAGAAATTTTAGGCTTCGTATGAGCCAAGAAACTTCCTAGAAGCAGTCCATTTCATAGTTATTCATCAAGTGATGTGTTTATATGTATAAAATTATATTTAATCTCTTCCTCCCACGGTCATCTTCTTATTCTTCTCATTTATTAGTTACAATGAACGAAGAGAAAAGACAATAATTGTGATGCAGAATAGGGAAGGAGAACATTGAGGGAGGAGAAATGAGAGAACGATCGAAAGGAAAGGAGAAAAGGAGAGAGAAAGAGGAGAAAGGGGTGGAGATGTAATTACAAGAAGATAATAATAAAGTGGAAAAAGAGAGTAATCTATCAATGACTTGATCCAAAAAAAAAAAAAAAAAAATCTATTGCGAATGAAGGATCACATTGAAGTACATGATAAATACTAATATTATTGATCTTAAGAATAAAAGAGAATACAAAGAGGCCTTTATAAAGGCAAATTAATAGGCTAGCCCTAAACCTAAAATTTATAATAATTTAATCAAATTATAATATCTTAAAGATATATTCTTAAAATATAATATTCATATCTAATCCTAATAAATACAAAACGATATTCCTAATAATAATAACAATTAATTAATATTTTTAAATTTGATATTCTCAACACTATAAAAAAAAAAAAAAAAAAAAAAAAAAAAGGAGGGGGAAGAGGGGAGGATTGCAAGAAAATACCATTCGTAATTCCTAATCATAAGACCCTCACCTTTTTATAGAGCTTCTAGAAATATAAAATAATAACAAAATCCTAAATCAAATCCTAATCATAATAAAAGACAATAAAGGGACAAACACACAGTACTCTCCTAAAATTTCAGGCCATATTACTGTACACATGAGAATGACAGTGTGTGGGTATATATTGTTACACCCTTATCGACCTCGCTCTTCCAGGTGGCGAATAGAGGGATTCCCTTTTATTATTACCATATATTATCTAATTACTACTCATTAGCATGCATTAGAGGTTAACGTGGTAGAGCATTTCTCAGTTTGGATTTTAGACAATATTGATAAAATTAAAAGCATATAGCCAAAATATAATCCCCGAAGGGTTAGATATACTGATCATCCACTAATGACCAAAAGGCCAAAATAATATTTGGTTATCCAATCTCAAAATAAAATCAAAATAATCTTCCTCGCCACCATCAACTCCATCTACTCCAACTCTGCAACTTACCCTTTTCACCAGATACTGCCCTCAAGGTACTACCTAAAGCTTTACAAAAATCTGTGATTCATAAATGAATCTCAGAGTAACCATTAATCTTATATGTAATGCATAAATAGTGTATGTATGTAACCATAATGAGGAAAACACCAAATAACAGCATTCAGTAACAAATGCACAGTAACACAAATACAACATACAATATGTACAACGTTAACTGCGGAAGCTACATGTCCTAAAAACAAATGCAAGACTGCTCAACAAAGTGAGCCCCGGATCCACAGTGCTATGAAAAGGACAAGGAAAAACATGGTAGTCGAGCTCTGAACCCAGACCACAATGAGTGCACACAAACACATGTCTTTTTTTAGGAGACACGAGTCCACACTCATGGAAAATACAAACATACAAAGTAACACAGAACACATGAGGATTAAGGTTACTACTTAGTAGTTGGCCACAAATATCAGTAAATTTTTCCCCCAGGTGCACAAAAATCAAAGTAACCCTAAAATAACCAAAATATAAATATAAATAACTCTTCTTTGAAAATATTTATTTGATGGCTTAAATCTCAATCATTCAAAAATCTCTAAATCCCTATACTGAAATCCTATTTTGAACACGTTGAAGGCATTAAAAACACCAACAAAGAATCAGTTCCCCATGTTCCCGAGGTTGGTCGAATTCCTACCTTGAATTACATAACCCAACTTTCATTTTCATCAACCAATTCCTCTTATATCATAATAATTTTTCTACCTAGACCTTAAATCTTGAGTTTGATCCTTCATTTAGTCCTTTATTAATTAATCAGGTCCATCTTATGCATATACACGCAAGATACAACCATTGCCAACCTAGCTAGCAAACATGAGATCATAAGATAGTTAAAGCTACAACTTACTTGTTCTTAGCTTGGTATTCCACCAACTTGAGACTTTGATCCTACACGTTTCTTCCTCTTCCTTTCTTCCTTAACCTTCAACGCATCAAGGAAGAAGTTTTCCTTAAAAATATTTAACTCCCAAGAATGAAGGTAGAAGAAAGTCGAATGAGTATCCAAAGACCTTACCTTCCTTTTGGGCATTTTGCTTAAGCTCTCCTTATGTCTTCTTGTTAGTCTTTGATCTTCTTCTTCCCTTCTTCTCAAACGCGTCCAATAGCCTCAAAGGGGAGGAGATGAGTCCCTTAAATAAATCTTCAAGTTTGGTTCTAGATTCATCTAGCCTCTGGATCTCTCTTCACCATTCTAGAGAATTCTAGGGAAAATTTTTCCTATTTCCTCCCTCTCTCCGACGCTTGGGGAAAATCTTGGAGAATTTTTTTTTCCTGTTTATCCCAACTCCACCGGTACTCATGTCCCCCCCCCCCCCAATTAATTAGGTCATATCTCATCCTTCACATCTCTTTAGCTTCTAGGTACACCTAAGTCTTAGGTTATCATTACTATATTCTCTCTCCCTCTTCTTGTAAGAAATGATGGACGACTGATGGGGGAAGAGTGATTTTATTCTGATTTTATCCTATCACCAAGTCTACACCACTCCCTTTTATCCAATGGTTAAAACCTTGCCCCTTGCTTCAGATTTTAATTTTTCTCTTTCTTCCCTCTGAAAATTCAAAAATTGAAGGCCTTTTTGGGGGGGAAAAATATATGCCTTCTAGTCCACTTCCATCTCTTCCTAAGTCATTGTATTGTACTATGACATAGTGCCATATCTCCCTTCTCTCTCCTATTTTCGAAAATCTGATGGTGTCTTGGGAAGGGAAAATTGTCTTTCCCCATATCACACACCTACTCCATCAGCTTTTTTACTTGACATGATGTACTTGATATGATGGCTTTTCTCTTTCTTCTTCTTCTTCAAAAAGTGTATGAGAGGGAAATGAAGGATTTTCGAAGATTTATGACATATAAGTCTCATCCATTGTCCTCTTATATTTACCAAGTCTACATGTTCCCTCCTTCCTCTTCTCTAGGCAAATCAGACTTATATTGAAACTTCACTAATTTTTTTCTTCAAAATTTTCCCCCTCATTTTGGACAAAAAATATAAAAATAATGAGGGAAAATATTTTTAACTTCTTTAACATTATCTATCTCAAATTATCTCTAACCAAATTTATTAACCACATTTTCAAATAAATTCACACTATTTTCCAATAATTAATATATCCCGTTGAAACAATAAATATCACTAACTACTACCCGGTGAAAAATTCATATATTCATTTAATTTATTATTATTTTTTTCTATTCCTTCTCCTCCCTCCTAGCTGAACGAAAATGAGAAAGAAATGGGAAGAAAAAATTTGATTTCCTTTTCCCAGTGGTTCTTACACACTCCATTAATGATTAGGTGATGTGATAGTGTTTCTTCTCTTTCCCTTGCAAATTTCAAAAATGCAGAGGGATGAAGAGATTATATGTCTTATCACATATCTCTAGTATTTATGGAGGGAAGGGTTGTGTGATAGGTGATGTCATAAAATTTCAAATCCTCATAAATGGCTTCTAGAAAATCCATTTTTCATGAGCAAGATTTTTGCTTCATCCTTCCCCTCTCTATGCGAATTGGACCCTCTCTTTTGGGCTCCAAAAATTGTCATTTCTACTTAGTCCAATAGCCCTAAATCCTTGGTTAAGTCCATAGCAACTTCTTGGGCATTTTTGGAATTTTATACATTTTTATCCAATTCTTTCTTTTCCTTTAATTAATTATTCATGTTGAAAGAAAAACAAATGAATAAATAAATAAATATCCTTAACTATAATCTTGATGAAAATTCATATATCTCATTTATTAATCCAATACATTAGTTGCATGAAAAATGGGGATATTACATATATTATTTTTATGGGATAAATACCAATTTTGCCAGGGAAGTTTTTGTTTTGTAGCACCCAAAGACTCGGAAGTTTTTTGGTATCATTTTTGCCCCGAAAATTTACAAACCTAGCAATCTTGTCCATCCGTTTATCTTGTTGATCATTTTTTGTATCATTTTTGCCCTAGAAGTTTACAAAGATTTGCTCCTAAAACAAACTTCCGGGGCATATTTGCTCATTTTTGTAAACTTCGGGGCAAAAATGATACCTAAAACTTCCGGGTGTCGGGTGCTCCAAAACCAAAACTTCCTTAGTAAAAATGGTATTTAACCCTATTTTTATTTACGAGAGTTAGAATTATCTGCCTCACGTTGTTAAAAAAAAAAAAAAAAAAAAAAAAAAAAAAAAAAAAAAAAAATTCCATTATACTTCCTTCTTGTCTGTATACGAGACAGGCCAATTTAGTAACATATAATACTCTACTCTGGGTCCTAATTCTCTCCATTTGGCTTGGTGGAGACTCATTTTTCATCATTGGAGGTTCCATTACATTTTCTATGTAGAAAGGGTTACAAGATGACAGTAAAAATAAATAACCTTGATAACCTAATAAATTAAATATATTTAACTAACTATCCTCCAACCTTTTATTATGGCGTATATTCAACTTTTTTTTCAGTATCCCGTCTTCATTAACTCCATGAAGAGGTAAAATAAGTAAATTATTCACAAGAAGGTTGAGTTATAAACTAAATAAATATTTTTAAAAAAATTCCTAACCCTTTTACCTCTTTAATGACCTGTCCGTAATCCCAACCCAGAGGTAAATTAGTTAAGCAAAAATTAGATATGAGCTGGTAGCCATATGAGATGTACCGCTTATATATCACAAGCGACAACACAATTTTTAATATTTTAAACGATATAATGGCTTTTTGGCTTCATCAATAATTCCTTTTCGTTGTAATTTCAGCATCAAGGTTATTCGCCTCGTAAATAATTTGTAAATGCGGAAACCAAGCGTCTAGCTCTTGTAAAAAAGAGAAAAAGAAGCCATGCATATACTAACAGGCTGTAGAACAAGATTACGAAAATAACAAAGACACACACAAATATACTTGCTTGCATGCATTACTTGTCAAATACTCTCTCTGGTCTGTTTTATAACGAACAACTACCAAAATCACACTATGTAAAATGTTAATTAAAAGTCATAAATGTGTAACATATCTATCTTTCTTTTCAATTATAACCCTGTTAGGAAAGAGAGTCATCAGAGATAGTAGTGGAAATTTATTCTAGAGATAATGAGTGGGCAAGTGGCATATATCTAATATTAGAAAGATCAGTTTAAAATTTTAGATAAAAAGGATTTGTTCCTTATATAAGGACCACCTCTAAGAGAGATAATGTTTCTTTTAAAAAGGACCCAAGGAGTATAACTTGGATTGATGTTAAAAGAAAAGCGTTTGAACTTCTCAGGTAGTATTACAGCAATACCCATTTCTTCTCCTTCTCTCTTCTGAACTCTGTTCAAATTTTCCATGGGAGAAGCTCAAGAAGATGCAGCTCCCCACTATAGGTATAGGTCAGTTAAGAGTGTACATACATAAATTTCATCTCTCTTCGTCCTCTGAAATTATGAATCACAAAGCAAAAATTTTCTCCATAGTCACACTCATGTCTCCTATTCTGCTGTTTGGGCACTTTCAATGTGGTAGATGAATTTGTTTCTTATCTCTTGTGCGTGTGTGCATATATATATATAGATGTAAATATGGATCATGGATTAATATTTTCATTTATTTTTTAATTTTAGTATCTAAAGGAGCAACCGAACCAAATCCTAATGGGGGTTATGGAAATTTGTGCAGCCAAACAAGCAGTGTTATCAAAAGGAAGAAGAAATATGAGTATTGGTTAAGAATAGGCTTGTACGCTGTTCTTTTGTTGGTGGGCCAATCAAGTGCAACACTCATGGGAAGACTGTACTACCAACAAGGTGGAAAGAGCAAATGGATGGCAACACTTGTCCACATTGTGGGTTTCCTATTCTTCTACCGTTTTATGCTATTCCTGCATCCAAACACTCCACTGCAAATTATACAACTCACAATAATGATAAGCAACCTTCTATCTATGTCACCTTTGGCTTTCTTCTTGCCTTAGATTTCTTCTTATGCGCTATGGGTCTCTCATCCCTTCCTTTTTCTACATATTCTCTTATTGGCTCATCAAAATTAGCCTTCAATGCCTTCTTCTCCTTCTTCCTTAACTCATAGAAATTCACACCTTACATCATAAACTCTACAGTCCTCTTAACAATCTCCTCCATCCTCCTCGTTCTTCAAACTGATGATTCTTCTTCTGCAAAATCCAGCACTCAAGTTTCAGAAAAGAAGAAATATGTGATGGGGTTCATTACCACAGTTGGTGCTTCAGCTGGGTATGGACTAGTAGTTTCTCTGAAACAGCTTGCATTCAGCAAAGTTATTAGAAACAAAAGTTTCAAGGGGATTTTGGACATGTTAGTGTATCAGTCACTTGTGGCATGTTTGGTGACAGTGATAGGGCTCTTTGGGAGTGGAGAGTTTAGAGGTTTGATGGAAGAAATGGAGGAGTATGGGACGGGGAAGGCAAGTTATGTGTTGACATTGAGCTTCACTGCTATAACATGGCAAGTTTATGCAGTAGGGTGTTTGAGTTTGATCGTGGAGGCGTCTTCTTTGTTGTCTGGTTCCATAAGTATTGTGGGTTTGCCTATTGTGCCAATTTTGGGTGTGTTGCTGTTCCATGACACAATGAATGGGTTGAAGGTGATATCTTTGGTGCTCTCCCTTTGGGGATTTTTGTCATACGTCTATCAGCTGTACCTTGATGAAACTAATTCCAAGACCGATCAACACACGAGCCATAGTGATATTTCAGAGATTCACGGTCTCACCGAGTGGATGAATAATTAATGAGTGACTCATGCTACTTATTTCTTTTGGTATTTTATTATGTTGACTTTTTTGAATCACAAGTTGGAATAATGTATCGTTATTTTTAAAAAAGGAAAAGACACTAAAATGTCTTGAAATTATAAAAAAGACAAATTATAATGTTCAATCTGTCAAATACCAAGTCAACCCACCTGTAATTATTTGAGATTATGAAATGTTGCCAAAAGACATTAATTAACCTTCATTTTTTTTTTTTAAATACAACCTCAGCACTCCTCACCGCCTGTCAGCCGCCATAGCCCGTCACTACACTCGGTAACTTGCCAATGCTCGGCCGACAAAGCTCTAGTGCAGGTGACAAGTCACCAAAGCTTTGTCGACCAAATAAGTTTTTTGAATTTATGAAATAAAAGTAGTCAATATTAAAACTAAAGTAGTTAATAGTAAAATTAAAGTAGTAAATTGGTCTTTTTGACGTTGAACATCCTATTAACTAACTACTTTTGTTTTGTTATTTTTCTATTCTAGTTTTGTTATTGACTACTTTAGTTGGTTCATAGCAAAGTTCCTAATACATTTTTTCAATTTTCAAAATAAGAGTAGTTAAAAGTGAAACTAAAGTAGTAAATATCGAACAAAAGTAGCAAATAGCGAACCAAATAGTAAAGATGTCCTTATTAGTGACTCTTTGCCAATATGGTTAATATAATTTTAGGTTCCTCAAGTTTGTCTTTATTTTGGCTTTAGTCCCTCAAGTTTCAAATCATAGGTTTTGGCCCCTCAAGTTTCCTTTCATTTATAACATTTGTCCCTATAACTTAATAAAAAAATATGAATCATGTTACCCCTAGAGGGATCAAAACTAATATTTTGAAACTTGAGGGATCAAAACCAAAATAAAAGTAAACCCGAAAGATCAAAGATAGTATTAACTCTTCTCAATAACTGATTTAGTTCCACCATTTACTATTATGGTTTCAATATTATCTACTTTGGTTTCATAAATTCAAATAGCTCCAACGCCAGCAAGCAAGGTCACCAAAACTCGCCGACGGCGATGGTCGTGCACACCATAGCTCCAACAATGGGGAAGGGTTTTTTAAATAAATAAAAAATAAAAAGAGGGCAATGATGTCTTTTTTTAACATTTGTCAAACATTTCAAAATTTCAAATTTGTACATTTGGAATTATTGAAATTCAACAACTTTTTTGTGCTTTTAATGTTTTAAAGGTATTTTTCTGTCTTTTCCTTTTTAAAAATAGTACAATACTTCAAAATATATATTTTATAATTATTATTTAAAATGTTATGATATTATGATTATTATAATTTTATACATGAAATATGATAGTATCATCAATATTTTTTTAATGGGTTAAAGTATAAAAATACCCATGAGTTCTCACTATACACTTTTTGGAAGGTCAAAAATACCCATGATCATTTAAAGTAAGGGTAAAAATTCAATGACCGTTAAATATAACTTAACTCCATTAATTTTTAAAATGGGGCCCACATTAATTTTATAAAAATACCAAAATACCCTTCCTTCATAAAAAACCCTTCCCCTCAAAATTCTAATTCATTGATATGTAAAATACACTTGAATTGAAAGCAATAAATCACCAATTCTCGAGACCAAGTTGAAGGAAAGAAATTAGTGATTCATCAGACCAAATTGAAAGAAAGAAATTAGTGATTCATCAACTGAAAATACACCCAAATTAAAGGCAAAAAATTAATTATAAATTCATCAACTGAAAGTACACCTAAATTGAAGGCAAAAAATCAGTGATATATCAACCGAATATACACCGGAATTTACGGCAAAAAATCGGGGTGTGGAGAACCCATAATACAAACCAATCCGCAAAGTATTATTCAAATACCCATGGCAAAAATCACAAACCAAAAATCACTAGACAAAAATCAAAACCACTCAATCCTTAGTAGCGCAGTGGCATGGGAGCTTGGCTCCTCCCCCATGTCCGGGTTCAAACCCCGCCCCCTCCCCTACTATGTGTATCAAAAATTCTCGACGCCGTTGCTCAAGAATCTTAAACTTTGTTTGCGATGAGTGTCGTTGAAACTTGTGGAGGAGAAGAAGTAGCTGTCATGGTTAACATCTGCAAGGGTAAGTCTCATAGCCCCCACCACGGATCTCTGGAAATCCTAGTAACCGCAAACAGATCATGAATTCTCGTCGGAATTCAAAATTCCAGCAAGCCACCAGAGTGAAAATGATCGCCAAACATGGAAGGATGCGACTTGTGATTCGATGATGATGATATCTGAAAAAGCCACGGCTACATCGCTCCACTCGTGAACCTACGGCGCAGAAAAACTTGATACTCTTTGAGGTAAAATCGAGCCTTGCCCTATCAACGAAAAGCATGTTGGCCCTGATACTCTTTAAGCCAAGATCTTGCCTGGAATTCGTTGATCTAGAGATTATCTCCAATGGATAGTGTCACATCCTTCCAATAATACATCACAACATCAGAGCTTGGTGAAATGGACCCTAAGGATGAGGGTTTGAACTCCCGTGAGTTGGGGATAGCATATGATTCAGATTCTATTGTTAATTTTAGGGTTTCTGATATTGAGAAAAGATACGATTTAGATCACTAGATCCTATTTGAATTTTGAGGATAAGTGTGCAAGCCGGAGAAATCTCGGGAATTGGTGACCTCCTAGGAAGTGCTATAGAATATTTGTAAAATAATTTATCTAGTTATGTTTAGAATTTATAACCAAGATTTGTAACATATTATCGGTATACTACGCCTAAACCGTTTTGCCACTACACTGCGCTATAATGCTCTAATGTTGTGATCCAAGATTTAATGTTACATTTCCTGAATTTTACCTTAGTTTTTAAATAAATAAATAAATAAAAGACAAGAAAAATGATCTCACTAGAGCACCACCGCAGCCGACCACTAGAGTTCCGCACCGGCTAGCTCGCAACCACCACGCCGAGCTCCAGCCATTTCAGAAGCTCCGCTAGTCGCTTTTTTTCATTTCTTTTTTTTTTTTTTTCTCTTTTTTTTTTTTTTTGAGTGAATGGAGTGTGTTATGGACTCATATAAGAGGCCCAACAAGGGCAAAGCATACCAGGATCTGCTAATAATGAAGGAGGATCCTAATCAGCCTATATTCAAGGCTATAATCAAAGAATAACCCTAATCAAGGATGGCAATTGCAGGTGTGGTGGCTGAAGCATGGGGCAGGAGACGTATAAAGCCCAAGGATCCAAACCCTAAAGGTAATCTCTATAAATAGGAGGTTAACCTAAAAGGTATACATTCTCTATTCATCCTATTTACTATTCAGCCTCACTGTGCACACACTCCACCCCTTTTGGCTAAATCTACTATTCTCCTCGGTATCTGCCTTATAGATAGATATCCTGGAGCAATCATAATCCTTTTGGTATCTACCACCTGTACATTCTTATACAGAACAGAGTGTGCGTAACTTTTCTTCAACTGTGTGCAACATATCTAATATCTTCAATTATATAAATAACTTTGGTTTTGAAGACTTTAGAATATAGTTAAAGATAGGTAGTGCAAACTGAAGAAGAGGCATATCCGTTAAAATTGAGTTGCAAAAGTTCCCTTTGGCCAATAAAATTTCTAAAATGGTACTTTTCACAAATTATGCCTTAAAAAAATCGTCTCAAATATGTTAACCAAAAAGGGGGGGGGGGGGGGGAATTCCGAAATTGCGTTTTGATCGTCGTCTTCAAGCCCTGTTCGAAGGGCTTTAATACTTCGGAAGAAACAGAAACTACTTCACGTCTCAAACCAACTTCGTTTGCTGCTAAGTTAGTTAAAGTAAAGTTAATAAAAAAGGCTAAAATCCAAAAAGTCTTCCTAAACTTTGAATGTGTTACAGAAAAACTCCGTGACCTATAAAAGTTTAAAACTAAGGCCTTGAAATTTCATATTTTGACTATCAATCTCATTGCCGTTAAAGTTGCATTTGAATTATATTTAATGGTTTATGCCATCTCATCTTTTTTTTTTTTAATTGAATGTTCCAATATCAGTCTAATAAATAACACTTTGAATTGACATGGAACTTTAGGTGTTTTAAATATGTTATTAAATGGCTAAAGTACACTTTTAGCCCTTTAAATTTTATGAGGTATATTTTTTGTCTCGAACTTTATAAAATATACTTTTGATCTTCTACTCGCTAACACTATTAATATTGCTAAAGGAAAATGTTGACGTAAAAAACTCAAATGATGATTGTGCGGCTAACAAAGCATATGTAAATTTAATTTTTTGATATAATATATTTAGATTATTAAATTAAGATAAACCGACAAATCACTGCAAGCGAAATTGATGTTTTGATATTTAGATTATTAAACTAATTTTTTTTAATACAATCGAGATTTTGATATTGACTGCTTCATATTAGGTTTGTAGATTTTTCAATTTACACATTTTAAATTTAAAATTAATAGTATTTAATTACACAATTATCAATTAAGTTTACACGGTCATCACTTAATTTGATTGTCAACGTTTTTCGTAGCAACATTAACGTTATTATAAATATAAGACTAAAAGTATGCTTTATATAGTTAAGAGACAAAAAGCATACATCGTGAATTTAAAGGACTCAAAGTATACCGTAACTATTATTAAAATTTAAAAAATGCATAGGGTCATTGTGTCATTTACTTGTTAAAACATTTTAGGTGGTATTAGCGAGAGGTGGGAAATTTTTTCAAAGAACGTGAAGTTTCACCCATAGACGAGGACGAGGTTTTCGCCTTCCATTGACAAGGACAAGCAATTTCTTCAAACGGTTATCGATTGAGCCTTTGCTTGAGTAGTTTCTTTCTTCTTCTTCTTTTTTAATGTTTTTGGTTCCATTTGTGGTATTGGAGGTTAAATAATCCAACAAGAAGAATGATCCTTCAGAGTGGATATTGGAACAGCTAAGGACTTTTTTATATATTTAAGCAACCAAGGCCAAAAAAAAAAAAAAAAAAAAAAAAGGAGATTCTTGTTTGAGCTCGATAATCAGATTGAGAACTTGCATATATATAAAAGAGTAAATACCCTATTTGGTCCTTGAAAAAAAAAAAAAAAAAACACGGACCCCATTTTGGTCCCTCAAACAACGAAAACCCTTTTTAGTCATTGAAAAGGACGAATTTCCAAAAAAGGACCTCATTTTGGTCCTCGAAAATTCCCAAAAACCCTTTTTCGATCCATAAAAATGTCCTATTTTAGTCCCTGGGGACGAAAAAAGGGTCTTTGTTTTTTTCCAGGGACCAAATAGGGTATTTACTCTTCATAAAAATTTACACTAGAAAATAAAAGAACCAGTCAAAAGAAGGTAGAAATTCATGAGAAAAATACTTGGTTTCCCTGTGAAAATGGAACATCAAAATACCTACCTTTCCTCTTGGCACCACCATCATTGATCCCCAAAACGCAATGGTTATTAAGAATCAATTATTGGCTGGTGGGGGAGAAAACCTATTTTAATAGGAAATGACATAATGACCCTAGACATTTTTCAAATCTGCATAAAATATTTAAAACACCTAAAATTTCATGTCTATGCCAAGTGTTATTCATTAGAGTGATATTGGATATTGTTCAATTGAAAAAAAAAAAAAAAAAAAAAAAAAAAACGGTGAGATGGCATAAATCATTGAGTTTAATAGTAAGGAGGTGATGGTAAAGATATGAAACTTCAGAAGTCTTAGTTTTTAACTTACATAGATCGGAGAGGTGATCCACAACATACCCAAAGTTTAGGGAGGTTTTTCGGATTTTAGCCATACAAAAATTAAAAGTTACACATATCTGGAATTCAAGGAACATGAGCTTGATATTCAAGGATTCCAATAAGGAGAAGCAAGTCTTAATCGTTTTTAGCCCAAAATACAAGTAACGCCCTCAACTTTAACTCAGTTGCAAATAACCTCCTCCCTCGCTTTTAAAAGTTTAAAAATCAAACCCTTTACTTTCAGCTCTTGACTATCAACTCCTTACCATTAAGATGAATGTTAGAGTTAATGAAACTTAAGCCACATCAGATAATTTAAGATTACTTGGCACATAACATGTAACTTTTTTTAAATATTTTATTAATTTATCCTAAATTAAAATTCAGAACTTTGCTAAAAAATTATTAATTTATCATAAATTAAAATCCCAAATTGCTATTTTCTTTATACTCATAAATTAAAATTATATTTGTTATGAACTTGTTCTGAAATGGTTGCTAAGGTCAAGCAGGGCAGGGAAGGGAAACACGATATCAGACCCACCCAAGCCTCTTCTTTCAACACTGAGTTGCTTCATCAACAGAATTATGATGCTCCTAATAATAATGCAGTCTCTTCTACCTCGAAATTCATCAACAGAATTATGACTTAAGAACTTAGAGCTGTTTCTTCTTCCAACACTAATGACTTGGTTCATCAACACAATTATAATGCTCCTCCTTCACTTTCTCGTGCCTCAAATTTTAGCCACTTGGAAACAGGGGATCCCCCTACTGGGCGTGGAGGATTCGTATTTGTTCATGTTGCCTCTCACCGGTATGCATGTATACAATAATTCTCCCACTAAATTTATAATTTCATCTTATTTTCTTAATTTCATCATTTCTTATTAGTTAATAATTAATTGATTGTGTTGGCGCTTGTGTAGCCATAAAAAACATGTGTTAGTGTTTTTCATTCTTGACAGAGTAACCGGAGACAGAGGCAACATGAACAAATGCAAATCTATCATTACAGAGTAACAGCAATGCAATTAAATCCAAGCAATGTGCCATTTGATGAAGTTGTCGTACCGCCTTGGAATCCACAATCAACAATTAAATTCAAGTAATGCAATATAATATAGCACAATTAGGGTCGTTTCACTTAGAAGAGTCTTTATTTGGAATCCTAAGCTCAGTGATAAATATATGAAATTGACAAGGGATAAAGTTTTGGGTTTTCTTTCTACAACTACTTTCCAAAAATGATTAAATGAAACATATAGAAAGTATTATTTTTGGTATTTTTCTTTTAATGACAGATGGTGAATGGAATTGAGTGAATATGGGGCAAAGAGATGACAAATTGAATAGATTCCCCTTAGAGCATCAAACTAATAACTTCCTAGCCTCAATTGATTAAAAGAGTTTTGATCACCAATCTCTACAATTAGCTTAAGCAGCTAGTCAAGCTTAGTTTATTTAACTTGCCAATGGACAGCATCAACTAGAAGTGCCATCACAACATTAAAAACCCTCAATTGACACTGCATCATTAGATGAAGTTAAACAATCAAGAACAAATAATTCACCAATCACATAAACTATATGATGGCAACGTACTCAATTTAATCATAAAAATATTAGATTAACTAAATCCAACGTCTAAACAACCAAATTAAGGATTCAACAATACGAGTCAAGAGCTCATCACATGATCTCAATATTTCAATCCCAAAACATTACAGCTAGAATGTCTCAACTCTAGCTGCACAAATTAATTACTCAACTAGAATAATCAACAAACATACAAGAATAAGAGAAAGAAATATGAAAAACTCCCTAAATAATGCTCCAAGCTCTGGCATAGCCCTCTACTCCATGGAGAAGGACGAATTTAGCTCCTCATAGATGAAGAAGAAGTTGCAACGCACTGCTTCAAGAATCACCAATGGCAGCAAATCATCCGATTAACTGGAATAGAAGAAGGAAATGTGGAACAATGAACTTATGTTGTTGCTTACCTTACATCTATCATGAATTGATGTCTTCATTTGGAATTTATGGTCACTCTAAATATTCATGTTCTTGCCTAATTTTCTGAAATACACCATGTAGGCGCCATGAATTGCCAAATTTTAATCACCACTAGTCTTAACTCAATTTGTTGATAGATTGAAGCTCAACAAGGTAAGTCCCATGTAAAACCTCTGCTCTACAAAAATTAGAGGTGGTAATCCTCCATATGTGATCACTCTCAATGAGTTTGATCACTCCCACTAATTTTGGCATTCCTAAATAATCTGACATTTCAAAATACTACACAAAATTGTAAAATAAAATGGACGGTTCACTTAAATTCCTAAGACATCTCTGCATTTTCACGAAACTATGCAGTTTTAGTCTCTCAGGATATTTTCCTTTCACACTCTTTCTTTTATAAGGCAATTTCATGCAAGGGTATATTTTAAGTCGGGCTTCCAACCTTTAAGGTTTCAAGAGGATCTAAACATAAATTTTGTAGGAATCTCATTAAAATATATATTATTGTCATTAGTGTGTCCTTTAAGAAGAAAACTGTATCATACAAAATGTCTATTAACATTATCTTTCTTCTCACAACAATTCCACCTATATTAGGTGAGTTCAAGTATAAAGAAACTTCACATATAGGCTATGTTCCAATCCACTAATGATGTACTTATCATGTCACCCATCTCTTCCAACTAATTTCACTATATTAATCCGCTTATCATATTAACCACCCAATTTTTCTTTATATACTCCAAATGCATCAAATGACACTACTTAATTATATATAAAGCAAATAGCATTTGGGTATTATGAAAGGCCAACTATAAGGAGAGTGAAGATGGAATATCACCTAGAGGGTGAGTGAATAGGTAATTATAAAAAATCTTTCGCTAAAGCTCAAGAACATAAAACAGAGATAGAGAGAAGAACAATGAACACAAGAGATTATACCGGTTCGGTCAACCTCTTGACCAACGTCTAGTCCCCAGAAACACTCTGGGATTTCATTATGTCGAAACTTGATTACACACGCTGTAACTCTCGATTAATCCTCTCACTAGGACTTACTCCTCTTTACAAGTTGTAATCAAATAAACACAAACACAATTACACAATCTGTACTCGAGATGATCCTTTCACTAGGACTCACTCCCCCTTACAAGTTGTCATTGTACACCCACACTTAAGGTTCCACAACCTTAAGATTTAAACAATAATTAAGAAAACAATTAAGTGTGTATACTCCTCACTGAGTAGATAAATGATAAACACTGAAGTACAAGAGTATCCGAAGATATTAAATGAAACTAATGAAATAGTAGATTGCAATAATTTCGAATAGAATGCACAGCGTTTCGGTAGTTGGCAAATTCAATGCTTCTGATATTTATAGTTGTTGCACTTAATGATCGTTGGTGAAGCTTGAATAAATCCGTTGTGACTCTTGAATATAGCCATTAGATAGGTGAAGCTTCGTAGACACTTTTGTCGTTTAATAATCCAGGTGGATTTGTACTATCACCACATTCTTTCATCCTTTGTTTTGCCCGTTGTGAAATAGCATTTAATGAGAGATAGGAATAGCAGGAATATCTTTCGGATGATCAAAAGAATGGTTGTTGTGATTCTGTCTCAATATAGTAACCGCATTTAATGGGTCGACACACAAATTGTTTTACAACAATTTGTTGTTAATCCGAGGTTTAATCATCGAAACTCATTTAGCAAACTGATTAAAAGCATTTAAGAATAGTAATGAGTAATGATTTGAAGAAATAAAATCATAATCAGTTGATTTAGGTTTTTCGGAGACGGTGATTTGAAAAATAGAAAGATATGACTCTAGTTAAAAAGAACATGCCTATAGGCATATTGACTGGAGGCATTTTAATTAACTCGAGGTAAGAATAAATCGTTTGAATTTTCATGTTGTAAAGATGTTGCCTTGAGTCATATTGATGATGCCTAGAGTCATGTGCTTAGAGGCAACTAATACTTGACTGGAGGTAAAGACGATTTTTGCAAGTTAACGTGTTTGTCGATTTGCGTAGAGTCGATTATTTGATGCCTTCGAGTCATGTCCCTAGAGGCAAGAAATACTTGACTCGGAGGCAAAAACGAAAGCATAGAAATAATGGATAAAAGAATAGTTTGCTTAGAGTCATATTGCCTAGAGGCAATTATTAATTGACTAGAGGCAATCACTTCCAGAGTTCGAAATGGCACTTGACGACTTGACTGGAGGCATAAATAAAAAGCCTAGAGTCAAGTTGCCTAGAGGCAACTATTAGATGACTAGAGGCAAACCATTGTTTTAAGCAAAATTACGAGTTCACCATTAGATGAAATAAAATGATCATTGATGCCAGGAGTCATAAACCAAAGTGCCTTGAGTTAAAAAAGTAAGTGACTTGAGTCATATTGACTAGAGGCAAGTTACTAAATGACTAGAGGCAAAAAGGAGATTTTAGAATAATTACAAGTTTGTCATTAGATAGTCAAATAGATTCATGCGTGAAAATGCCTTGAGTCAAATACAAAATGCCTAGAGTCATAAAGTAAGTGACTAGAGGCAAAACTTGAATTTAGCAAAAATAACGAGATTGCCATGAGAATTGATGCCCGGAGGTAAACAATGATGCCTTGAGTCAAATAATGGATGACTAGAGGCAAATAAATAACTGACTCGAGGTAAACATTTCAAAACTTAATAACTTCCATTCAAAAACAATTTAACTCGAGGTAATCCAAGGAAATCATTTTTCAGTTCATAAAATGAACTTTATGACTAGAGGCACATAATCAATTAACTGGAGGTAATATTTGAAACTTCAAATTTTCATAAAATATCAAATATTAATTACATTATAATTATTTTCATCAAAACATCAAAAACCATGAGAACTAATAGAGAGATGAACTAATGCCACCAATTAGAACATAATCAATGGCAAGTGTGTATGTAACATCCCAATTTTCGAAAGCGTTTTCATGGTATCTTGATCGGAGTAGAGCATCGGAAGTAATTTAGTATTGAAAAGTAACTGATAATCATCCACTGTAAGGTATGTGTTAGCTTTCATAGCGTTACAAAAATTTCACATGACTATATCATTAAGTACAAATCAAAAGGCTTCCTCCAGCCGGTCCCTATGTCTGCTGCTTACCCTTGTCTTCGATCCTGTTTACTCCGAATCCTGAAGCTATGGTAAGAGCTGAGGTTCAATGCCCATTGAACCTCAGGTAACGGTCAACCTCATGTTCATGTAATAGTTATGTATGACAGATATTCATGATACAACAGCAATATTCACATATGAAAGATAATAACAGAACACAGTCACTGCATATGAACGTTATTATAGTCTGCACTATTCACCAGTGCCACGATGTACATCCATGTCCTCAGCGCTAGGAAAACTCAATGGCATTATCAAATCCATAACCCGTGTATAGCTGTATGTGTATAACTTTTAAAATAGAGTCTCAGTCTATGAACACATCTATCACATATAGGTATACAATAAACATCAAAGTTAGTGTTACAGTACGCGTCCATACCTTTGTCGGTGATATCGGTACGCTGTCGTTTGGACTGTGATCACGTTTATCCTAAAATGGTAATATCGCATTTATCAATTCGAAATCAATATTCTAGAAGATATCCTACACACTAATGACCTTTTTACCCTTGGTGGAATTATTTTTCAACTTATCACCTTTAATTCTTCAAAAACGCTGGTCCAGAATTTTGGACAGATTTTTGTCTAACTTTGAAAATCATAACTAATTCTAGAAAAATCAAAACGAGGATCCGTAAAATTCCTTGGAATCCTTAGGATGTCCATTTCCAAGTAAAAATAATCAATTTTGCCCAGATCATACGAATCACTCCCAGTTTTAAAGTTTTGAGCCTCTACCCAGAATTTTTCCAGAAATTCGTAACCCAACTTTGAGAATCTTTATCTCACTGTACAGAGCTCATTTTAACATGTTCTTAGCATATTTAAAAATCCCTATATGTCTACTTTAACCATGAATTTTCCCAGAATTTTGTGACTATATTTTCAATATGAAATTTTGGCATGTTCATCACTGATTCCAGAATTCTCAAAACCGATGAAATTTCGCCGTAACTTCGTTACTTTGACCATAACCTTCCAAAAATTTTGCTATAACTTCTTCTTCATCAATTTTTCGAAATAAAGACAATTTTAAATATAAAAATATGAAAACAAAACTACAATTGGAAGATTTAAAGATCAAAATAACAAAATAGCTAAGAACTTGAAAGCTAAAGCTAGAAGACTTACCAAGAACTTTGCTCCTCCTTTCTTCAAGACTCTCACTCACTCTTTCAATCTTAGAAGGGTAAAAGATTTCTCCTATCACTGGAGATAGAGTTATCTCCAATGACCCTAAAACTACGTCGTTTTGAATTAATAAAGGGTGTGTTTGTAATTTTAGATGAATTAACGAAGGGTGCAAAATTACGGAAACACTCTTCATTAATTCACATGAAATTACAAACACACCCTTCATTAATTCAAAACGACGTAGTTTTAAGGTCACTGGAGATAACTCTATCTCCAGTGACAGGAGAAATACTTTTCCCCTCTTAGAATCAGTTTCTCTAAGCTTGTGCTTGCTTGTGAATTGGTGAGAAATTATGAAGACATTACCTCCCTATTTATAGCAATTTTGAGGGTTAACTAGCTAACAACTTTTTATTCATTTTTAACCTTTGGAATTTAACTTAACTAGAAAGTTTTAATCACATCCTTTCAACCCAAAGATTCAAACCCCCCCCCTTATGAAGTTTACTTTAATGAAATCTATTTTTGGTTACTTGATCAATTACCAACACTTTTAAATTCTGTGTATGTATCTTGATTAGTAATCGGATATCAAGATTTATGGTCCAATTAGATTTCTCTGATTGTCCTTGATCATCTCTAATCTTCTTCATCAAAGTTTGCCAAAATAACTTTAATTATACATAATCTCGAGATTAAATTATGTGGGTTCAAGATAAGTCCTTATATTTGATCTATGATTAACGTATTTCAAGATACAATTTATTTTGTATAGATTCTCATTTTCTAAGAAGTTAGATTACTTGATTCATGATTTATCTCTTTAGTGGATTTCAAATTATTATTAAATCAATTCTATAATCTCTCTCTCTCCCTCTCACCACCGACTTCACTCTTCCCTTTTCACTTTTTATCCTCTTCCAAAATGCCACAAAAGTCTTCCTACTTGATTGTTTTGATTATGATTTAATTTAGCATATGTGTATTAATTAAATATCAAACAATTCCTACCCCCCTTTTTCAGCATAAAAATCGTCCCCCCTCCCTTATTTTTTTGATTTTCCAATTTGTTTATTAATTGCTTCCCAAACTCAAGAAAATCTTTATTGGTGGATTTTAATTCACAAGGATTTCACTTTATGAAATTGAATTAAGACCTTAGGATTTAGCTTTATTTTTAATCCAAGCCTTTGATTTATGTTGAAAAAGTCTTGATTACTATTGATGATATTTTGTTCCCATTTATGTGCTGATTTAATACTGGTGCAATTATCTTAGCAAATTTTAAGGGAGATTTCGCCACTTTCCTAGAAAATAGGGGAAATTAAATTAGTCTTGGAAAAAAAATCCCAAATATGGTGTTTAACATGTTTTTAGGCTTAATTTGTTTGTTACTATATTAATTATGAATAATAATAACCTTCTCTGTGCTAATCTTGGACCTTTGATAGTATTTAAGCCTTTAACTATGTAGATATATTCTTAATTATGCCTATTTAATTAATTAATTAATTAATTTCAAAAATTAATGTTAATATTTTAATTATGGAAAATTTAATTGCCCATTAGTATTTGAAAATTTTCCCTTATTGAAACAAGTACTTTAATGTTATTTAATCACTCTTTATGACTTAATTAAGATTATTCTCTAATATAATAATCTTAAGTTATTTTATGATCCCTAATATAACTTCACGAATTTTAGTCATTTGGTTGTTTTAATTCCAAGTAAAAATTGCCTAGAAAATATAGAACAAACACATTTCAAGAATTGAGACCACAAATTCACCTATTTTAAATAGGTAATATTTATGCACATAGAATATTAATGATATATATATTATTTATTTAAATATAATATTTAAGATAATTAATCATCCGGATATTACAAGTATATGCCTGTTAATGCCTCCAATGAAGTCTTTTAATTATAAGCAAATTTATTCTCTATATGCCTATTACTTCATGGCTTTGGAGCTGGGGGCTTGATAGCCCTAATTAAGATCTCATTCTTTATTAAGTATGAGCAAAACTTATATATACATATTTTCAATGAATGCCTAATATCCATGCATGTACTCATGAAAAGGAGTAATGACTCATGAGATAATAAACTAAGGATCTCTTCAATTAAAATTAATGGAGGCATCTGAACCTATTATGGAGAATCACTTTATAATCATAAAAAATGTAACAATTATGAGAATTTCTAAATTCATCCTTTAGCTCAAAAACAACCACTGACTTTGCTCAATCCTTATGTACTCGTGATGACTAGCTCTTAATTGACATCAATTTAAGGACACAATTACATCTCATAATTTTATTTCACCTCTTATGCTATTAAGGACACAATTACATCTCATAATTTTCTTTCACCTCTTATTCTATTATCATTAAGTGGGTACTCGAACTTTCCAAAGACCAAATTTATCCTAATGGAAGGACTAATATTTATCTCCTTATAGGCTCAACAATTATCTCTAATAAATTCTACTAGACAAAAAAATTAAATAGATAACAATAATATGCTTCAAAGTCAAAACAAAAAATTAATCATGCTTATAAAATAAATATAAAAAGCAAGAGAAAAAACCATCACGAAAAAAAAAAGGTAAATCATACAATTATAAATTTGTATCGCTAAGGTCTACATGCGGGCAAACACATTAGCATAACATAAATTTATCTCGAATTGATGAATCTAGAATGCGGTCGTATATTCTAAAACATGTAGGCTACTTAGAAAATACAATGTCATTCTATGCCACCCTAATTAAATATGCAATTATAATTATCTACCTGTAGGCAAAGATTAATTATAACCATATATTTAATTACAATTGATATTCTATAATGACATATGTTATTATAAATGTGCATGCAACAAAATTGAGGATGTTGTGGCTACTACCAAAGAAACAAGCATGCAAACCATGAATATCATGTGCATTTAAAATATAAATATTCACTAATAACCTAATGAGAATTTAAACAATTAATTTAATCAACAAGATTGACTAAATAACTGAAGTTCCCACACTTTGATTAAATTAATTAATCATTGATTGCAGTTTATGCTTTAAAAAATCCATAAGCGACTATTTACACATGCAACATTGAAGATGCTATGGCCACTCTCCAAGATGTATGTTAATCACAAATACCAACTATGTGCATTTAAATTCTAAATATACACGAATCTTTAATGAGAATTTAATTGATCAATTTAATGAACAAAATGTGACTAAATAATCATTATAGTTAAATTCTCTCACTATTTTGTGCATCCACATTAGATGTAACATATGCACAACTTAATGGAGGGATTAACTAATTAATTTGAACAAAAATTAAATTAATAACCCTCCCAAATTGATTAAGAAATCAATTTCAGCATATTTCAACTCAAATTAATTTTTTTAAATTCAAACAGTTGAAAATTTTCCAAAGTTAATTTTATACATATTAAGGTAATTAAATGATATACCAAAACAAAATTTTGTAAATAACCATAATGCGAAAATAGCTAAAATTAATTTTCTCATATTGAAACAATTAAAATGGCACATAAAAATAAATCAACATTCAGATAGTAAGCCATTTATGGAATGAAATAAAAAACTAAACCCAAACATTTGATCAGATATTTAATTTCTTGAAAAGAAGGGGAAAATACCAAAGAACTGCGCTCAAAATGGAGTTAAGGAGATAATATCTGGAAATCAAACTCTAAGGCCTTAATATCAATAACTCAATACATTAAAAAACAACGGTTGTCCGGAATTAAAATAAATGCATACCTGTCCCAAAATGTGAATCAAAACATAACTAGAAGAATATATCCTCCCCTTTGTGTTAACTTAATGGTCCAAATGGTTGAAAACCTAGCAGAGCCTATAAGGAAATTTTTGAAAAAGAGCAATAAAAGACCCAGAAATATAATAAAACATTATCTCAAAAAATAAAAACGAAATAACATAGGTCCTAACAACAACAAAATAACTCAACTCAGACTTTTTTTTTTTTTTTTTTTTTTTTTTTATAAAAATTTTAGGAAAGGGGTTGGGCTCACCCATGTCCAAGGGTAGGACGCTTGGAGCCCAAGTCCGTAAGGCATCTGCGCGAGAATACACATGCCTCCACTTCTACCAAGCGTTTCCACCGCTTTCTAGACCCACGCAGAATGCCTCCTCGCCTTGACCAATGCAAGGATCGAACCCCCTCCCTTGAGATGAGAAAGTCCGACCCCCACGCCAGTTGAACCCAAGGATGAGGGGTAACTCAACTCAGACTTCTTTAGCCGAAATACAAAAGCCGAGAAGCCCAATTGGAAGTTCAAAATTTTAAATAAACAAAACTGGAGGCTCAAAAGAAAAAATCCAGCACCCTTCTATTTCCCAAAAATGAATCGGGACCAATTAGGATTGGCAAAATTGGTTAAAGCGTCGGCTTTCATCTCAAAAGAGAGGAGATTTGATACCCATTGATTGATGTGAGAGTTTCATTGGCAGGCGATCTGTAAATACCTCTGTAAATACTCTTTGAACCTGGAGGCATGCCCTGGCCTTAATTGGGTATCAGTGTCTAACCCTACCTAAACTTTTTTCTATCAAAATAATAATAATAATAATAATAATAATAATAATAATGACATCACTCTAAAGGTTTAAAAATCACCCCTTTTTTTACTTAAATGCCCTAAACGAGAAGGCCCAAAAAACTGGGGGAAAAATAGAAATTCAGAAACAGAATCCAAATTAATAGCCCACAACGCCAGGCCCAGTTCGTAAATGCTGTGCAAAACCCCTTTTTTAATGATTCAATCCAAAAACCGGAATGGACCAATTGTTTTTATCCGAAAAACAAAGGGACGTTATATATGCAAAATAATTGCCCAAAATGCGATGAACCCAATCCTTGCAGCCCAATCGGCATGTCCAATAGTTTAAGTGAAACTATGCGTTTCCCACCACGAAAAACGTCATCGTTTGGTATCTGTGAGGATGCCTTCTAGATCAGCATAAATTTGTTCATCCCTAACCTTCAGTCGCATCACTAATGCCTGACCCGTCCACCATTGTAACCCGGATGCAGATCCTGAAGACCCATCAAAACTGCAGCTCCAGGCAGCATATATCCAGTGATTCTGCATAGTTTTCCGGCGGTTTCAACCACAATGATCTCATAAACAATTTCAAAACACAACGTGCACAATAACTAAACAAATATGCACCAAAATCAAACAAGGATTCATCATGTTTGGATGATTTCTACAAATTTTCATACTTAAATACAAGAAAGTGAAACGCGATAACAAAAATTCTTTCCATAATTCCAATGACGGCACGACATGAACACAATTGTATTCCCATCACCAGAACACGAGTATAAACAAAATCATGTGGAATACACAATATAGGCATTGTATGAGTTTGAATTTTTCAAACCGGAGACCAAAGTTAATTTCATTTCAGTGCCAGTAATCGAACTCTCAAACAAATTGAAGATTAAGTCTAGGTTGATCATGGACTAAAGCGGGTTTGGCCTCAACCTGAAATTTTATTCAAATACAATGATAAGATAATATGTAGATATAATCTATATTAAATAATAATAAAATATATAATCTAAATAATAAAATATTTAACAGAGGGTTCTATCATATCATAAGGCCATTCCCAAAATATTAACAAGTATTTAAGTAAATTGGCATTGAATATTATGCAGATCCTCGAACGTCATTTTATATAGTGCACTTATTATCATTATTATTATGGACCTGACATTTTGACTAAGACTATTTAGGCAGCATATGCGCTTATTATCATTATTATAAGGAACATGACCTTGATATTCAAGGGTTCCAAGAAGAAAAAAGTGAGAGTGGCAGTAAAATTCAGGTATAAAAAGTGAGAGTCAAAGTTAAGTTCTTTTTGAACCTGAAATCTTTATAATTTTTTTATACAAATAAAAAGAAAAGAAAAATCAGTTGCCGCGCTTTCCTTTGTCTAGCTACTAGCTGTGTGTTGTTGGGAGGGGGCTTAATTTGGAGAGGATCATTTGTTTGTTTGAAGGGAAAAAATTGACTAGATTCGCTAAAATTAGCGTGGAGATCTTCTTTCTTTGTTTCATGAGATCATCAAAATTAGCCTTCCTCGTTCTTGAAACAGGTTCTCCTTCTGCAGAATCCATAAATCAAGTTTCAGAAAAGAAGAAATATGTAATAGGGTTTATAAGAACAGTTGGTGCCTCAGCTGGGAATTGATTGATACTTTCTGACAGGTTGCATTCAATTAAGTTATGAAAAACAAAAGATTCAATGATTCAATGGGCATTTTGGACATGATAGTAGTGTATCCATCATGGCATGTTTGGCATCGGTGATAGGGCTCTTTGAGAGTGGAGAGAGTTTAGAGGTTTGAAAGCAGAAATGGAGGAGTATGAGATGGGGAAGGCAAGTTATGTGTTGACATTGAGCTTCACTGCAATAACATGGCAAGTTTATACTGCGGGGAGTTTGAGTTTGATTCATGAGGTGCCTTATTTTTTCTATTGCTTAGGGATCTAGTTTTAATTTTCCATGCTTATCGCAATAATAAATAATAAGAGCTAATTAATGCAGTGAAATCGAAATCTATACCATTCAAATAGAATTTCAATGGTCTATATTGATTAATGCGGTTTATACTTCTCATGTTGCATGAGAAGAAGAAGATTCCTACACACACATGAAATGGTGGGACCCACATATATATATAATTAGCATTATATATATATATATATATATATATATGTGGGTCCCACCATTTTATGTGTGTGTGACATGAGAAAACACTTCTACTACAACATGAGAAGTGTTTTTCCCTTGATTAATTATTTTAAATGGTGAATTTTAAATAAAAAAAAGGGAAATTTGTTTAAAATGACATATTTGAGAAGTTTATTGCCCAGTGATACCTCAAGCTTTTTGAAAGATCTTGATCCTTTAGGGTAAATAGATATAAGGATTAAATGACTAAATTGCCCTTTCAGTAAAAATCTTCCCTACATAAAATTCACCTTCCCTAGGTGCAATATGTCTTCCCTTGTGTTACAAAATTAAGGTAGAATATGCAAATTATTATACGTGCAAACAATACTCTCTATCTGTACTTCATCTTCCTTATGTGCAATTACTTTCCCTTGTGTGATACATTTTTCTTATATGCAACTTAACTTTTGTTATATGCAATCCATCTTCAACGTGTGCAAATGTCTTCCCTTGTACGTGTGCCAGAATTAAGTCATAATGTGCAAATTATATATGTTTTCTGCAAACAATCTTCCCTTGTGTTCAAATAATTAATCTTCCATATGTGCGATATATATTCCCTATTTTAAAATTATCTCTCCTATGTGCAACTTAACTTCTATTATATGCAATCCACCTTCCCCTGTGTGCACATGTCATCCCTTGTGTCCCAAAATTAAGCCATAATGTGTAAATTATGCATTGTGTAATTATGCTTTGTATAAATGGTCTTCCAATGTGTGCAAACAATATTCCCTATGTGCAAGATATCTTCTCTATATGAAATTTATCTTCCCTATATGTAACTTAACTTCCCTTGTATTCAATCCATGCTACAAAAAAAAAAAAAGGATTACCCATAGAATTACTGACAGAAAAAATTCCGTCGGAAATTACCCACGGAATTCCGTGGGTAAAAACTACTTGGTAAATTTGCCGTGGTAAAAATCAATTTAGTTTGCCATGGCAAAATTACACGGAAATTTTCCGTCGGTAATTAAAATTATTGATGGAATTACCCGCGAATTCCGTCGGTAATTTCCGACGGAATTTTTCCGTGGGTAATCCGCGTTCTTTGTAGTGCCATCTTCTTTGTGTGCAAATGTCTTCCTATGTGTCCCAAAATTAAGCCAAAATTTGCAAATTATGCTAGTCCAAACGGTCTTCCTATTGAGCAAATGATTTTCCCTTGCATATAGACCATCTTTTCCTATTGTACAAATAAACTTTGCAAGTTTTCTCTTCTCGAAAATTTCAGCCACTCACACCCTTACCTCTGGAAATTGAACCCAGAGATCTACAAATTAGTTGGTCGCATAGGGGGTTAATGAGAGGCTACAAAAAATTAAAGGTAGTGAAAATGAAGGAGAGGGTTAAAAGATTTTAGATTAGATCAAAGGTGGAGAAACCATCGTCCTCTCCTTGAAAGTCGTTGTTGCCGTTTTTGAAGAAGGTTGTCGTCATAGTTGTTAGAGGAGGTTTTTCACCGATGTCAATCATGCGCAAGACAAGCAAGAAGAAGGCAACATGAGTAAGAGGGAGAGTGAGAGGTGTGAGAGAGAAGGTGAACGATAACTAGTGACCGATGATTTGTGGAAGATGGAGAGTAAGTAGTGATGTAACTAGGTAAGGGAAGAGAGTAGTGCGAGAGCACCCTAAGTGGTGTGGTAGGATAGTATGTGCATTTTAGTCATTTCATTCTCGTTCATATATGCCCTAAATGACCCAAGTCCTTAAAATAAACTTAGGTCATTCCAAGCAAAAAAAAAAAAAAAAAAAAAAAAAAAAAAAACTTTTCAAATAGGGATTTACAAGCAATTTTCCCCATAAAAAATCTTTTTTTTTTTAATAAAAAAATAATAGTTAAAAGATTGTCTTTATATCAGATTCTCGTAAACATTAAAATATTTTTTTAAAAAAAATTAAAGTTAAAAAAAATCAGTATGATCCATCCAGATTATATCCAAAGAGTATGTAGTGGTCATTAACTCTTAATGCTCATTATTGCGACCAGCAACTAGTTTCCATTGCCTATTGTGCCAATTGGTGTTGATCATTATCTGATATAGCCTACATGGATTATGAAAGGTTATTGACAGCTTACTTTTGCTGAAGCACTGACCATTAATTATCCCATTCTTATTAAAATCGTATATCATAACTAATAACGCCTCCTAACAGTCTTCCATGGCCACTAACGGACAATTAAACATGTTGACTAAAAGGTTAAAAAGGAAAAAAAGGGCAAAACATTAATTGGGTTCTGATCGTCTACGTGAACCAACTTTGCTTGCTGCTAGAGCTGTGCTTAATGATGCCGACCTCAAACAAGTTGACAGTAGATCTTTCGAAGATTATTCGGGTAGCTATTTACAATACAAACAAGTTCTTAACGAGAGGTGGTATTTAATTAAACAAATTATCACAATTCATCCGTTTGAATTCTACCTCAAATTAGCTACCCGTCGCCATAATTGTGTCATTGCCTTCATCATCAAATTAGCTACCAGTCGCCATATAGTAGTATTCATGCATTTGCTGACCATCAAATTTATTTGTCATCATCCATTGATGGAGATAAATATAGTATACATACAACCACAATCTTCCAGCATCAGCTGCATATTATAATATATATATATATATATATATATATTATAATATATATATGTGTGTGTATCTGTATATGTATATATAGTGCTGGAATTCAAAACAACCTAAGGCATGATCGGCCAATTCAAACCTAATGTCTGGGAAACTAAATTAAAACGATTACATCACATCAAAAAGTTGTATAGTAACCGCAAAACAGTCTAGAGGAATTATATGGAGAGCAAAATAATTATTTAAATATATAAGACGGGATAGATAAATAATAATAATAATGATAATAATAAGCTGCTGAAGTTGGCGTGTTGGTGCATATGTTTGGTTTATATATTCATATCTTAGCTTGGTGGAACATAATTTAACACTATACTTAACTAGAGATGATGAATTAATAGTGTTATACCTTTCCTTTGTTGACTAGATGTGATCAAGAGGAGAGAGACGAATTATAGGATATTGTTCAAATGATTAATTTTTTTCACCTAATATCTCTAACAAATTATTAAATTTCTTAGCTAATTAAATAAACTCATCTAATTATTCATAACTCATATTTAGGGTAATTATATAATTAATCTTAACTCACCTTATAAAATTAACTTGCATAAAATTATTATTAGTTTCTTATAAAAGAGACGGGAGGTAGTACTGCATAATTTTTTTTTTTTTTTTTTTTTAACTCACCTTATCTTCAAATGCATGCGTGAATGATGGGGTATGTTGTTAGTAATTACGAGTACATATATCACAATTCTTATTTATAAAATGTGCCTCAAATGAATACTAGCGAGATGTGTGGTGTTTTTGCTATTAGTTTTGTTGTTGAGAATTAGATTCCTGAAGGATTCGATTATTTAATGTTCATACAATTAACGTGCAGTGACACCCAAATTTTTACCTGGACTCTAAAAATTAAGAATCAAACTTGCGTTTATGGAACAAATTATTACACCAAAACTTGCGTGCTCATTGTTCAACATTATATTTCACAAGACCAAGAACACTCCAAGTCCAAGACCGTTTGTCTACCAGTTAACTTTTGACTTAGAGACTATCCCGAAATGAAAAGGATATTCCGACAAAAAGAAATTATCAAAATAAACATTTTTTTTTTCTAACTCTTAGAATTGTGAACAAAGGTAGCATCATTTTTAAGACATTAACGTCACACATATTGTCCAAACTATAGTTCAATGAAAGACGATAATTGTTGGACGAGTTTTCGAAGTGTGTGTATTGTCCAAACTATAGTTCAATAATGAAAGACGATAAAAACGAGCACAACACACGTGAATAATGTTATCGATTGGAAAATCAAAAGTGAAGAACTTTGGGGAATTAAATACTCCCTTCAGTTTTTAATATAATATATATTTATCTGATTATATAAAAAAATTAGTTAAGTTAATCAATATTACATGTATTTTTTAAAACACATTAATCACTTCTTTAATTCCCTTATAATCTCTCGTCCGTAATTATTGTTGAGAGATGAACAATAAGTGTAAATTAGGAAAATATTAACAAATATAAAAATTATGTCTTATATTTAAGATCAAATCTCCTCTCTAAATATGTCTTATACTACTTCCGGTCCGATCCTAAATATAAAACAAAGCAAGGGCTATCATCTATGGGCCCATAGCAAGAGTTCTCATCCCTTGAACAATTAATTAGTTGTAATAGTTGTGCATTTGATTCTCAACCATTCTGTATGGAACTCATTTAATTGAGAATGATTTGTCAATCATGCAAAACATAACTATTTCAAAGATAAGGCAAATATGTCCCCACATAATAAATGACCTGTCCCTTGGTTGCACATTGTTGACTGATATATTTGACGCCTATCAGCTAGTACCTCCTGTTATATTGTACTACATGAAATATGTGAGACAGGCATTTCTCACCTTTGTAGAAATATTCAAGTGTTTTATAAGAAATATGTAGAAATAATTTTATTTCGTAATGCACCAAAGTGATATTATTTTTGTTGGATGAGTTTTCTCAAAGTTGTGTGCGCATTATTGTCCAAACCATATTTCAATCAAAGACGATAGTAATGAGCACAGCAACATATACGTGAAAGTTTTTTTTTATTGGAAAATCACAAGTGGAAGAATTCTGAGGAATTAAATATCTATTTTTTTATTAACTCAAGTTGGAGTCGGTAACAAATCAAATTAAGTATGGTTTTCCATTTTACTCCCTGAGATTATTTCAAGTATATTAAAAATAAAATAAAATATGTCCACTTGAATGTTAATTAGAATAAAAACCCAAATTATATATTGAACTATGAAAAATATAATGTACCATGCATGTCCCCTTATAATAAATGAACTGTCACCGATAGTTGATCATTGTAGGGTCGTATTTGACATCTATCATTGCCTCTTGTTTTATTCTAGCCACGACTATCTCTATCTCTTTATATACCAATCCATTTCATTTTTCACTCACCCTCATCATTTTCTAAGAATCTGTTCACAGCTGCCATGGCAGAACCTCAAGAGTTGCAGCTTTCCATAATTGGTATGTCCAAATTCTCATCTGCTATATACAGGTGATGTCATCTCTCTTATGCATGTTCATACATCACAAATCACTCTGCAGAAATTTGCTGCACTTATAGGTACAGATGATCTCACCTCACACAGATTCACAGATACGTTGATGCTTCAATCACATAATAGCAACTTAAAATTGATGTTCAAAGCTTTCTAACTTCTATTCATGAAAAGTTGATGAGAAGGAAGCAAACAGAGGAAACACATAGTTCCAATATAAATTTCGATGATTTTTAAGAGTACATCAACTTGAAACAAAGGCAAACTATGATAAATCCAAAACTACCGGACATATCTATGTTGAATTACAGCTTTATTGCATCTCATTTGTCTCTACAGGTTAACACAGGACAAAATCCTCCGAATTTTAGAATATAGAATATGACCACCTATGTATGTGTGGCTAATGGATTGATTATTTGAATTGTTTTCTCAGAATCTAATGGAGCCAAAGACAAGAATCCAAATGGTGATACAGAGTCTGATGCAGCCAAGAACACAAATCCCAACGGAGATGCCCAAGATTTCCCATATGAACTAAGCAACACAATCAAAAACAAGAAGAGACATCAACGTTGGTTAAGAATAGCCTTGTATGTTGTCTCTGTCTTGCTGGGCCAATCAGCTGCAACACTCTTGGGAAGACTGTATTACCAAGAAGGTGGCAACAGCAAATGGTTGGGAACACTTGTCCAGCTTGTGGGTTTCCCTATTCTCCTCCCGTTGTACTTTATCCCTGCATCCAAACACCCCTCTGCAACAAACACCATTAACAATCATGAACAATCCTCTATTACAAAGCGAGCAATTGTTTATGTATTCCTTGGCCTTCTTGTTGCATTAGACAGTTACTTATACTCAGTTGGTCTCTCTTACCTCCCTGTTTCTACATATGCTCTTATTTGCTCCTCACAACTAGCTTTCAATGCCTTCTTCTCCTTCTTCCTTAATTCACTCAAATTCACACCTTACATCATAAACTCCTTAGTCCTTTTAACAATCTCCTCCGTGCTTCTCGTCTTTCATACTGATCCTTCTTCAGGATCTACACAAGCTTCAAAACACAAGTATATGATAGGGTTCATATGCACAGTTGCTGCTTCAGCTGGGTATGGACTGGTGCTTTCTCTGACACAACTTGCATTCAGGAAAGTCTTCAAGAAGGAAAGTTTCAAGGTGATTCTGGACTTGATAATATACCAATCACTTGTGTCAACAATGGTTATACTAGTGGGGCTGTTTGCTAGTGGTGAATTTAGAAGTTTGAAGGAAGAAATGAAGGATTATGGAATGGGAAAGGCAAGTTATGTACTTAATCTGAGCTTTACTGCTATAACATGGCAAGTTTTTAGTGTGGGTTGTGTGGGTTTGATTCTGGAAGTGTCTTCTTTGTTCTCAAATGTGATAAGTGTTTTGGGTGTGCCAATTGTACCTATTTTGGCTATAGTAATCTTCCATGACAAGATGAATGGGTTGAAGGTAATATCTCTGTTGCTTGCTCTTTGGGGCTTTTTGTCATACATCTACCAGCAGTACTTGGATGAGACCAATTCCAAGACTATTCAGCACACAAACAATGATGCTTCATCCAGCCACTCACAAAATGGAATACCTGGGCAAGTAGAAACAGGTCACATTGACTCTAAGAGTCCAATAAATTCTTTGAAATAGACATGGATATATGAAGAGAGGGTTAACCTTAGCGTAGCGATAAGGTTGCTGTCATGTGACCTGGAGGTCATATATTCAAATCCTGTAAATAGCCTCTCCCCTTACAGGATAAGGGTGCATACATCTATTTTTCCCCAAACCCCACTTGATCAGAGCGTTGTGCACTGGATGCCCTTTAGACAAAGATATATGAAGCTAGATGTAATAGAATTCTTATCTCATTGGATTTATGTCTGTAAATTAAGTTTTTCTACAAATATCTTAAAAACAATCTCCAAATTGTCAATGTGATGCTAACTCAGGTGCAAGAATTCTTAAAAGTATCATTGAGCAACATCAAACAAACGATAAGTTTATTCAAAGCAAATCTCCTACTGAATATGTTCATGTTTTGTCCACACAGCATATTCTAGTATAGCAATTTCACACAGTATATGTATAGAAGATACTACCACGGTCCCAAATATAGAATATAGTTTATAGTATAATTTGCATTACAAACCATGTTATATATTTAGTACCAGAGGAGTACCATTTTTTGATTCTCCCATCATAACTTAGTAGGTCCAATAATCTGCTTAGTCAATAGAAGGACCACCAATTAATTTGTCATCAATGGAAGCTATTGGGAAGTAAAAGCTTCCTTCATAAATTGATGAATGTGGAACCTCACCTTGACGGCCATACCACACGTGAACGTCATTTATGGGACATTCTTGCAATTACTATCAGATAAGTTATATTTTGATCATATTTCACGAAAAAAATGGAAAATATCAGTGATGTTTTAAGGTAGAGAGAAAATATCAAAAAAGTCCCAACCCCAAATCCCCTAAGAACTTTTTTTATATTAATTACGGAATTCCTCTTGCAAAAAAAGTCTCATTGTCAAAATAGCTCTTCATGTTGTCAAAATGACTTTATTAGTTGTTAAAATGTCCCAACGAAAATCTCGTTGTCAAAATGGTTTTTCATGTTGTCAAAAATTTCCGAGTTTTTCCTTCGGCATGTAGAATTTTAGAAACTTCGAAAATTTTTAGCAACATGAAAAGTCATTTTGACAACGAGATTTTCGTAAGGACATTTTAACAACCGATAAGGCCATTTTGACAACGAGACTTTTTTGCGAGAGGAATTCCGTAATTAAAATTTAAAAAAAAAAAGTCCCTCTACCTTGGGACCTCCGGATATTTTCCAAAAAAAAAAAAAAAGATAGTATAATTGTGATTGAACTTGGAAAAGCCATCTTAAAGATGAGGGGCAAGAATTTTAATTATTGATTTTGTCGTGTTTATTTAAGATATTGAAATAAGGAAAGAATGTAAATGTACTTATCAAGTAAAAAAATTAATAGGGGAAATTGGGGAAAAGCCCCCATAGAAATTTTATTGCTAAGAAGGACTTAAGTCGAGCAACATTATTTTCTGTAAAAAAGGAAAAAAAAAAAGAAAGAAAGAAAGATCGGTGCCACTTTAATTAATTACACAAGATCGGTTTGGAATAACCCTCCTATTCCCTTCCCATCTCCTTTACATAATCATTGGATCAACATGTAGATGTTCAGATTTGATCTTTTATGAAATTACTGTTAAATTATAAAAATAATTGATTAAATACAAATAGCTAAATTTTGATTTGAATTATTCGATACTACAATGATAAAAATAATATTTAGCGTAAAACTAAATACAGATTCAAATATTGAGTTAGTAGTTAGAAAAGGAAGTGAAGGAAAGAGGAAGAGGAGGTGTTCTGAACCATTTTCTACTAGGATTATTTTTTTATTATGCACATGTATGTTGTATTCTAGTCTAGGAGATAATCATATTCAAGGCATAGCCTAATAATAAATATACTTCTTTTCATGAAAATTCAAACTTTGAAGTAAACTGGTGCTGACGTACGATGAAATAAATGTTGTCCCATTATGGACATTTTTATTGACCACTAATAACCCGTGGGGAGTAGGATGATCCGTATATTGTTAAATATAAGACACCATTTAGAAGCTTTTCTCCTTGTTCAATATGCTTTCTCTTTTATATCAAAAAAATATGCTTCCTCTTATCCTAAAGTTAATGTCCATTTAAGAGTTTTGGTTTGGATATAAATATAATATTCATTTTTTATATTAAAAATATTTTATATTATTGTTGGACTATTTTAAATGAAGATGTGTTTGTTAAAAAGTCATATCCTTATAAGTTAAGAAGAGTTCGTAAGGAGTTATAACACTAAATATCACTAAGGTCGTGTCTCTTTAGTTTCTAAAAACACCTAAGAAAAGGTGTGATAACTACTACTCGGTGAAAAGTTATATTGGTTTTTCAAGAAGACCTTACATACTATAAAGGTGTAGCTCTTGAAGGAAGTGTTATTTTAAATAACCATTGAATATTGAAGTTATGTTGGTTCATGAAAGTTCATGAATCTAACATATAATTATGACTTTTAATTAAAGATGTGTTGTTTCAAGAGGTATCACGCAAGACATCACTTTATGGTCTATAAATACCTTACATCATCATTTTATTTGTGACATCATATATTAGAAATCACACAACAACAAGATATTAAACTCATTGCCTTTTTCCTTGGGTGCAAACAAAGATGAAGTCAAATTATCACTTTGTAAAATTGTAACACCCCACTGTTTTGAACCTAGAACAGTGGCATCTTCACCTATCATGCAAAGATATAATATTTAACAAAAATTTAAACCACTGGGTTAGGTTTGGTTCTTGCAAAGAAAGCCCATTTTTAAAGAAAAATTTCAAAATGATAATAAAGTTCAGATGGGCTTTTCTGAAACATTTAAAACATTTGAAAACATTTTATCAGTGGTTCAAACTTATCATTAAAATTGCATCATATTTAAAACTTTATCAAGTTTCATCAGAGTATTTTCTTATTTCTTCAATTAATCTAATTCTCTACTAAATCATTCACCACAATTTGGGCTTGTTATATACATGCCCATTCCTGTATAACGTCCTCAAAATTTACCTAACATAATAGCTAATTAATGATTCATTAACAACAAAGTAATGCTCCATCATTTGCCAAAATATACAAAAGTAAATCGAGTATGCAAGAATGAGCCCTAACGTGGCAATATACAACCATCCAACATACACCAAAAAGACGAAGCACTACTTTTAGCGAGTAGCCTAAGCTTCGAAGTCTTCCTTGATGGATCCAAATGAGAATTATCACCGAAAAATGTGGTAACCATCAATCCAACTTATTACGAATACTAATATGTGCTAGTGAAATGTCAAGTGGAACAATTTATATAACAAAATATTAAAAATAAAATTCACCAATATACACGTCACAAAATTTCATATCATAAATGTTGTATCAGAAATTATGTATCGAGTTTTCATTAACACAATTTCAAAGATACCTCCCATCAATCCAACCGAACCGCCTTATTTCCTCCGACTAGACCCATGGGCTAAGTTACATCCATGTTCTTGGTTACTCAAAAGCTCTTTGGTCATGTGATGAAGACCGGCCAAAATCCTCGAGCACATGTCCCGGACCATGGGTATTTTCCCCTCATTGAATTGGTAGGGTGTCGTAAGCCCTCTTGAACTAGTGGGCAGTCCCTCATTGAACAGGTGGGACAACAGAAAGCCAACCATCGTGCACCAATGAAGGCCTCACCACGTGGTGGAATAACTACTCCATTTCTTCCCAATTTAACCCTTACCATAATTATCACAATAAATAAATAGCTCAACAGGGGATTTTCCAAGATTTTGCGTTCATATCATGTAATTAAAATCATTCTCAAATATATGTCGTAATATCTAAATTCTCAATTCTTATAAATAAATAAATAAATTCACAATTCAAATCATAAGGTTCCACAAGGCAATTTCTATTAAAATATTCATAATCATTTCACAAAATACTCACAAACAACATACTAATACACATAACAAGTGGAAAGTGGTTACCTCTTGCCGAAGCTAATTACTATCACACTGCTCCTAATCCAAGAGCTCAAACACACGTCAAAAATCAATCTACCACAACCAATTTACTAACCATTAATAACTATTCTAAAACTCTACACAATAAAAATTAAAATTTATAATTTTATAAAATTAAAATATACAATTTTTTTTTAATAATAATATATGGAATGATTGAAATGGGCATATTATGACGGGACTGAAAAATCGGTGAAATTATTGTAATTATTAATTCTCTTTTTCATTTACTATTAATTAATAATACCCTTTTCTATATATTATTAATAATTTCCTTTATTTTTTATTCCTTTTTTAAATAAATAAATAAATAATAATAATATTTATCAGTATTTATTTATCTATTTTACTAATTATTCATTCATTTATTTTATAATTATTTTTGTTGTTGTTGTTAAACTCTCAAAGTCTATTTCAACATTTTAAATTAGGAGTTTAATAAATATAAACATCATGAAAATATGCTTTATATATATATATATATATATAGTGAAGAACACCCAACTAGCAACTGATTAATTGTATTCCTATTGCTAATCGATTTTTTTTTTTTAACAGTGTTATTTCTTTCTTTCTTTTTTTTTTTTCACGTGAGGGCCCACACCAATTACAACAATGTGGGTCTCGGCGTGTGTAACTTATCAAACTAATACTCTTCTATAATATTTAATATCAGGCTAGTTACTAAATTCAACATATAGTAAAGTTTTCAAACCCACATATTATATATATATATATATTTTTTTTTTTTTTTTTTTAAGTAAGGTATTTTATTTTTTTTTTTTTTTTAATGCTTCAAAAGTGTTTCCTTTCTCCTTTTTTTTTTAATTATATATATATCATTGACATATGCATGAATATATACTATATCCTTATTTTCAGTTTTATGTAGGAGCAACGTATACCTACATGTATTTATATATATATATAGCACTTACAAGCTTTGGGTTTTATGGATCAGCAACAAGCTAAGTCTTTTTTTTTTTCCTCCTTTCTTATTCAACGGCGATACATATATATTTCTATACCAGTAATAATTATTAGCTAGTCCCCCCCCCCTTTATTCCATATGCAGCGACGTGTGTGTGTGTGTGCCAACAGTAAGTTTTTTATTTATTTGTTTGTTTTTCTTATAAACACTAACCCATGCTTAGAGACTTTACATATATATAGAGGGAGTCCTTTTTTTTTCTCTCTCTCTCTCTATCCCTTCCAGTAACAACGTTGTGTTTATACAAGCTTCTTCCTTCACTTTATACACACACACACATAAAGCTATATATATTTAAGTTATATACATATGTATCGTTAAAGTTTTTCAACAAAGCAAATTACATGACTCAAACCTATATTATATAAACACGAGCAGGTGAAAGAACATGTTTGAAGATACAAACGCAAGCTAGAAAATGGTCCCCTATTTTCAGTTTTCCTTTGGTAGCAACTCATGGGTTTATTTTTATTATTTCCTACTGGCTTCATACTCATGTTTTTCGTTGAGAGATGACGGTAACTAGAAGGAGAAAAAGCTTGATCACTTACCTTCAATTTCTGGCCTGAACGTTATATTCTCAACGATGCTTAACTCCCCTGTTCTCGATGTGCTTTGCAGAGGGAAACGATTACATAAACTCTCTCTCCCACTCATATCTCTTTCTTGTTCACTCTCTCTTTCTCTCTCGACCTTAGCTGAAGAGAGTTATCGTTTTATACTGAACTTATGATCCAGTCCGAGGAAGAATGATCCGATGGTATATGGTGCTTGGCTCGAGGTATCTGGGAGGGCATGGTTCTTTCTGTTCTTGCATGTGCATAGTCGAGACTGCCTAAGGGATACGCTGACGAGGAAGATACGGAAGGTCTGATTCGCTGGTCTCTGTTTAACGTGTTTTATTGATGATAATGATATACCTCTTTTTCTTTTTCTTTTTCCTAGTTCTCTAGTTGTGTATGCGTGAGGGATAGAAACTGAATATAAGAATGATAAAAATAAGTTTGGGCTATATGAGACTAACAAATGGTAGTTAAGAATGGGTGATGTATTGGTTTTTCTATGATGATCTTCATTGCTACGTGTTGGGGTTTGTGAAATGAGTTGGGCTTTAGTTGTATAATAGCCTTGTGGGTTGATTGTTTATTTAAATTGCAAATATTAGGTTAACTCTATAAATAACCCTTAATTCCATATAAGGGTTCTCCTTAAATATTCTTTTTTCTAGGCCATAAAATATCAATTTATAATTTTTTAAGCCTAAATTCATTTGCAGGCTTGGGGTAGTAAAATTACCATTTTACTCATTCTTAATTTCGACACTAGGTTGTTAAATAAATTCGCAAAATAAATCCTTTATCTCATATAAGGATTTTTTTTTTCTTTCTCAATTAATTTCTCTAGGCTATAAATGATCTCTTACAAATATTCCTTGAACTTACTTGTTTTCTGAAATAAATTCTAGGAAAAATAGGCCTTTATTTCAATAATTATTCTCATAATTATTTTAATTCAAAATTTCATAATTGATCTCCATACATTATTCCAATTTCAAATCCCAAAATTTGGGATGTTACACCTGCAAAGAATCGTTAGCTACACACACACACACACATATATATATTATCTACTTCTACGTAATCATATGTATCTAATTAAAATTATACATCTCAGTAGCCATACACGGCTATCTCAAAATATTGACCAAGTCATAAGGAAATATAAATAACTATATACAGAAGGTGTATCACAAAAGATTCTTTTGCTCTATCAACACCATCATCTTCTTACGGTCAAACGGTTACTACCCCTTGCTCCTGGAACCTTGTTTACTAGATTGTCCTTGACCTGGATGATTGGAAGGTTCTGATATTCAAATAAATGAATCCCAAAGTAACATGTTAATCTCAAATTCCAACATATGCAATATATGTGTTATGGATTTGTATATTGGGCCTTGGTACAATGTGGCCCAACAAGGATCCACTACGGTGAAAGTTCTCCTTAAGAAGGCAAAACGCTAATTGCCCTATAAACAAGGCGCTAATCTCGGCAGTACAGGTAGTGGAGCAGGGAACATCAGATAGTAGAGCAAGCATTTGCAGAACGTGGAGCTGCATGTTGCCCAAGGGGCGGATGCATAACCTTCAGAACGAAACCCTAGGTAATCTCTATAAATAGGAGATTACCCCAGGTGCACACATTCGATTCATATCATGTTATTATTCAGTCACATTGTGCATACACAAGACCCTTTGGCTTAACGCCATTCTTGTGTAGCATAGTGATCACACGATAGTCATTGGTGCCTTCCTCATAGGCATTTGAACAATCATCTCTTCGTATTATTCCCTCTTATCTCGGAGATCATCAGATCCAATATCAACCATACACTAACCCTTTGTGGTTAGACACGTGTTCTTTGAACAGAACAATATGTAAATCAACTAAACAGAATAGTCCACACAACATATAAAGCATTCAAATTCAAGTATTACATTCCATATGCAGCTTGTAATACAAGTATTCATTCAAAGATTTTCAAATACCTTAGCACAATGAAATTCATTTCAGGTAATTCAATACCAAAAATACTCGAATGCACTAGGCCCCGCTTTAGCCACCGTAAAGCCGGCCCCATGGTTGGCCCTTCTCGCTCAATCAAGCCACGCAGTGGTGCTGGCCTCATAAGGCGGGACATACAAATATGACATACACAAATAGATATAGCTATGCAAAGAATATGAAATTATAGTTACTACATGTTGGTCTTACTGACACTGCACCTTCCACGAGGTTCCTTTTGCTTAGTTTAGCCTTTACGCTTAAGCAAGTATCTTTGCTTATAATTATCATTGATATGGAGAATGGATCATTAATCACTTTAATCTTAATAATATAATTAAGATATGGAGAATGAGTCATTAATCATTTTAATCTTAATAATATAATTAAGATTTAGCTCCTCTAGACCCACCCCAAAATACTCATCCTTTAGTATCTTTATGACTATGGATGTATACTAATTGAGACTTATTTAATTAAATACTATTCACTACAGGATAATTATCATCTCAACCATTTAACCTTTTATTTTATCCAAAGAAATCTTTACTTTAACTGTTAAGTACAATTAACAACTTGTGTGACTATTCTAAGACTTATCAAAAATTCACCCTTTAACTTCTATGAAAATTTGAGAAATTCATAATTTAACCGATACAACTCCAAATGGAGTGATTCCAATTCCTACTTAAATCTTGATAAGTCTATTTTCATAAATTAAAGTCACCAAGTTGATTTATGGCTGAGAAAATTCCCAAATTTCAAAAACATAAATAATGTCCAAAAATTTTCAGATTTCCGACCAATCTTGAAAAATCATAACTCCTTCAATACTTATCGGAATTCGACAAATTGCCTATCAAATTAAATCTCTATGTGTCTACTATTTATCTAGAAAATTTCATAATTTTATGATTTTTTTTTACTTGATCTGAAATGCCACGTCATTTTCTTGCTCCAGAATCATACCAAAAATTTCTAGATTTTTAGATCAAATTCCGAAAATCATAACTGGAGTTATAAACCTCTGTTTTAGGTGATCCAAAGCTCATTTTAAACCTTAAAGAGAGTATTATCTCCTGTAAAAATTTCAGATCAAAACTCAACCTCTAACCCTTACAACAGATGCGAAAATCAACCCCTATTTTCATACTAAAATTCAGTGGTTGGAAAAACAGCTTGCAGCTCATTGTGTGACTCATAGCTATTTGAAATCAGTCCCTATGTGCATATAATAGACATGCATGATCTTAAAGCTTGATTAAATAGTCAGAGGAAATCATAAATCCACTCAGATTGGACATGCATGCAGCTATATTCACTACCATGAGCTCTCTCTCTCTCTCTAAAACCATGATTTTAATCTTCAAAACTCTCAAATCTTCAGCAAAATCCCAAAAATCTGATGAACAACGATTTAAAGACTTACCTAAACCTCGAAATCAATTTGCATGTAAACGGGGTGGAACGTTGTGATGGCTAGGCAAAATTTAATTGATCTTATAAAATTTGTTAATATATATATATATATATATATATTTATTATATGATATTTTATTTGGCCACAAATTTGGCCCTAGCTAATTTTTTATCTTTTCTGTAAAGATAATGTTTGTTTCATTACTCATTAGGCTGTGAGAGGAAAGTAAAGTTCTTGTTTGAGATACCGAAAAGATTCGTATCATCTTTTATATTATTTTGATTTATAATTATCTCGTTATTATTTGTTTGTATTTTCCAGGTTATTTGATACTATTTAGTAAATACTCCTCTGATCCTTATTTAAGCAACCAACTAACAATTGTCACAAGTCAATAAAAACAGTTAAAGTCATTAAATTTGTCCTAAAATTTAAGTAATTTTCAATATTATCCCTATTAATTACACTAAACTCTATTAGTTATTAAATATTTTTATTAATTTTTACTCTCACTCACTACTTTTTTAATTATGGGTATACATGAAAAAAAATATTTAATACTATTTGGAAACAAATAAGTGTTTTATAAAAAGAACCAAATATATATACTTGTTAGTTTGTGGAGGTGAAGAATGAAAATGAAAAGTGTATGTTGTGGTGTGTAAGTGTGTTGGATAAGAGGAGGAAAAATGAATGTGTTGTTTTGTGTTTGGGCCGGATATGAGTGAAATAATGAGAATTGAAATAAAAGTTCAAATGGGCTGTAGTTATTGGGCTTGAGCCGATGTAATGTGAATAGATGAAAATATATGTATATATGCCTTGCTGTCGTCTACACATGTGGGCTGATTTGTTTTTTTTTTTAGAAAAATACAAATCATTTTATTCCTGGGCCCACAAGCAAGCTTCCAACATTAGCTTAGTCATGCATTTAGTTCCCTTCAATTGCCAATTTCACCCGTAACTTTACGGGATGCTCTTCATAGACATCCTATGGTGTTGCGGGTTCGAGACTTGGTGCTACTAGTTCTTCAAATTATCAGAGTTCCCTTCAATCATGAATTGGGTGGAGCACGTGCTGAATGTTTTTTTCCCCAATTAATTTATTTTGGTTATAAAATATTATCTCCAAAATATTCTGGCCAAAAATTATTCTCAACTATTTGTTCTTAATTTATAAGGAATTTGCCTTTAATTTCAACTATAAATTTTAAAATTCATCAAGGCTAAATTTTTTATAATCCAAAATCATATTTAATTCTCAAATTCCAAATTTTGTGATATTACAAAAATAACCGTTTTAAAAAAATTAAATCGGATCGTCGAGATCTCATCTAGGCGGTCCACATGAGATGAGTTTTCCCTACCTTTCTTGAAACTAGTTCCAACCGCTCTCTCTACTTCCTCTCTACTTAATTTCTCCACAATTAGATTGATTTTTAATGGCTGAAATTTATTCCGCAAAAATACACGTGGTTAGCCAACGCGTTCTTCTATTTCTTTATATCTCTTCATACTTCATCATGCATGGACATATATAAGTAGCAACCTCAAAACTCTGTCGATTCATTCATGAACATGGCCAGCAAGAACATCAGATTCTGAAAATTATTTCATACTGAAATTGCACCCAACCCAAGAAGACCCCTGACCTGGCCTGTCTTCAAACTTAAGTGGGAAACTCATGAGCAATGCTCTAATTGGCTGACTCAATACTTTCTTCCCATTTGAACGAAAACACTAGTTTAGCAGCACTACAAAAAGAGTGGAATTTGAAGAATCTGTGAAAGAGGTTTTAACTTGCTTGCCAGATTCATAAAAACTTGGAGAAGATGAGAGGAAAAGCCACTGAGATGAAAAGTAGTTCAGAGATAAAGCTCCACTAACGGATAACTCGAATTGTAAAAGTAAATTTCTAACATCTCCAAGCCATCAAGGAATCATAATAAAAGAATTAAAAAACCATTAAGATTTTTTTTTTTTTTTTTTTTAGAAAAATAGAATAGAGGACGGCACCTCCAAATTTTATTAATAGCCCTCACTTATGGCGGAGGAATACCGTGGTTACATCAAATATTACTACAAACAAATGCAAATAATAGGAAAAGACTTTCTAAGACCTATAGCTAAGCTCCTAATCCCAAGACATCTCGACCCAAGGGAAAAAAAACTTGCATAACAGAAAAAGACTTTCAAATACAAATAGAAACAGAGAAGACATTAAAAATATAACATAAAATTGAAATAGGAAAGATATAAGCAAATATTTAAAAGCATGAAAAATCTCAACACGCCAAGACGACAACGCATGATTTGGCCTGCATTTATGTCTGGCTACAAGTGCCTGCAAAAATTGGACAAAGAAGTTTGGATGATATTATCTGGGAACAATAAATATAACCCTTTTTAAAAAAGTACCTGAATAAATTGTAGTAACTTATTGACTTGGAAAGGAGCATATATAAGAACAATTAAATGAAAGTCATCCGATTTGAAGAAGTCAATGAAGAATTAAATAGCGAGAAAATTTCCAGCAAAGGAAAGGCATGCATGCTTCAAGAGGTTGAAAGTAAAGAAATTAAAGTACTAAAAATAAGAGAGTCTAAGGAGTTAATTTCACTCGAATGAATCTGTCTACGCTTGAGGATCTATCAATAACTTCTGTAGATTCAGCTAATCATATCATTAAACAGTGAGGAACATTTGACATGGAAGCACTATGTCACGGCCTTGGAGTTGATCACCCAAAATACCAAGCTCCGTGCCGGCCTTAGCTTGATCACCCCGCTCGGATCTTGCTAAGTCAGCCGAATCCCTCACGTAGGCAAGGAAAGGCAAAGAACACAAGAACTCTTAGAGAGAGAAAGAGAACTTAGAGAGAGAAGCTCTGAAATGTAACAAATGCTTGAATTCCCGAAGATGGTTTACAAGTGAGGAGGGCTCCCCTATATATAGCCTACCACCTCCTCAATGAACGGTTAGGATCTAAAACATCCTACGGCTACAATCGGTTCTCCAGAACCTTCCCTAGAAATATCTAGATATTTACATATTTCCACAAGTTTCTAGAATTCTCTACAAAACTCTACCAATTTCTACACATATCTACCACATTCTAGGAGCTTCTAGACTTGTCCATTCTTGGAGTCTAAACCTCCTAGTTCAATGCAGAGTGTCCGTTCACGCGAATTATCCAGCGTTCCTTTCCGGGCGTGACAACTAGCTACCTTGTCTACTTGCATGCAATATAATAATATTGAATACTCCCTCTATTTCTAAATATAAGTTTTAAATAACTGATTTGATTTGTGATATTAAAGAAACAATTCAAATTAGTCAAGAGCAGTTGTAATGATCTTAGAATGTGAGAAATCTTAAAAATCAATCAGAATCAATTAGAAGAAATAACGAGTATTTCACCCAAAATAAAAGAAATAATGTGTATAGCTGAAAGTAGTAGGAGTAATTTAATTATACATTATAATTAGATTTGTATATTCTATAATTAAAATTTTGGGATTGACTTCAAAAGCGAAGTAGGTATAATAAGCTAAAAAATGTATTGCAAATTCCCTAAAGAAAATAAATAAAAGCTAATGCTATATACATTACAAGCTAATGCAATATATGCATATAACATAAACTAAGTGGTATTAATAAAAATAGGGATATGATATTATTACTACTAATGTCACTACACTTTTTTATCGTTAAATCAGAATTTTAATAAAGAGAGAAATGATAAAGGTAGATGAAATTATAATCTAACGGTGGAAAAGTAATAATAACCAAAATTAGAAGTGACAATATCCCATACTATAAAACTCAGTGGTGGAACTCTTTTATGGCCAATTGGGGCCTTGGCCCCATTGGGCTTTACTTGATCTTATAAAATTTGTAAGAATATATATGTATTTATTATATGATATTTTATTTGGCCACAAATTTGACCCGCCTAATTTTTTATCTTCTCTATACATATAATGTTTGTTTCATTACTTATTAGGTGTGAAAAGAAAGTAAAATTCTTGTTTGAGACACCGAAAAAGTTAGTACCATCTTACATATTTTTTTGATTTATATCTATCGCTTATTATTTATTTGTATTTTCAAGGTTATTTGATACTATTTAGTAAATACTCTTTGTGGTCCTTATTTATGGAACCAACTAACAATTCTCACAAGTCAATAAAAACAATTAAAGTTATTAAATTTTTTGTAAAATTTAAGTAATTTTTAATATTATCCCTATTAATTATACTAAACTCTAATATTATATTAATTATTACTTCATTTTTGCTTAAAAAAGAGTAATAATTATTTTTTTATTAATTATTACTCTCACCCACTATCTTTTTAATTATGGGTATACATAAAAATATATAATGCTATTTAGAAACAAGCAAGTGCCTTATAAAAATGACCAACTATACTTGTTAGTTGGTGCCTTATAATAACAATTAAAAGAAATAGTTCAATACGTTTATTTTTTGGCTCAAACTAAAAAAAATTTTCTGGTTCCGCCACTGATAAAAATAATAATACTCCCTCCGGTCCTAATTATAAGGCATATTTAACCGATTTTGAGGAGATTAAGGAGAGAAGTTAAATTAGTTAATTTTACTTATTTTCTTAAAACGCCCTTAAATAAATTTAAAATGACATAGTAAAAGTAAATTAACAACCCCCGACTACATACTTCTCTGACTTAAAATTTTTCTTTCCACACGCTTTTTAATTGAAATAATGTTCTTACTATATACATACATACACACACACAGAGTATACATGTATACATATAGAGATAGATATAGATACACACCCCACATATACATACATATATCTACACATATATATGAACATACACACGCAAATATATATATATATATATATATATATTGACACACACACATATATGTACATATATTATATTGATACGTGCGCACACACACACATATACATATATGTATACACACACACACTTACATATATATATGTGTGTGTATTTATATATGTGTGTGTCTATATATATGTATTTGTGTATATATGTATATGTATTTATATATAGACACACACACATATGTAATCACAAAAAACCAAACACACTTGAGATAATAAAATAAGGGCATTTTAGGAAAAAGTTAACAAAAATTAGAATGTTGTCTTATAATTAAGACCAAAATTAACTCTCAAGTATTGCCTTATAATTAGGACCGGAGGGAGTAATATATTAAAACCTCACATATTTTTTCCTTCTCTTCCCTGACTCTGTAGCAGAGCAGAAGCTTCGTGAATCTGGAAAAAAATTGGAGATCCCCAATCATCATTCCTCCCTTCCGTCGCCCTTCTCTGTCTCTCTCTGTGTTTGGTCGGTGGTGTGAGTGCGTGTCTGCCTCCGTTCACCGCTGCTTTAGGTGTCATCTTCTCCCTTTTCCGTCACCGGCATGTGCGTGATGATGTGTCGTGGCTCTGGCTCGAGCTCTTCATGCGATCCTCTTCGCCTTTCTCTACGCTGTGTGTTTCTGGCGTGCAGGAAAAGGGATGGAATCTGAAACATATTGAAAGTGAAGTTTGGAGCTCAATTTGGGTAGAGTGAGTAGTTTTCAGAGACTTCTCGCTGGTTCGATCTCCTCGCTCATCCACGTCGACGCCGTTTTCTTTTTGGGGCTCCCTCGTCTAGTTGCTTCCTGTTGCTGTTGTACATCTGAAACTTTTTCCCTTGCTGATGTACATGTGATGGATTGAAAGCTGCCCCCTGTTTTCTCTTCTTTTGTTCGTGTGTCTTGTATGGGGGGATGAAACCTAAACTTTCCATTCTAATCAAGAATCTGCGCGTGAAAGTAGGAGGAAGGTTGAGCTGCAAATCAAGCTGAAATTAAAGCTAAAGAGCCTACAATAGGTCATTGTGGTTTGGTTGTTTTAAGAGGGAGGAGATATGCTGAAATTTGTATTTTTCTTGGGTTTTAAATTGATTATTAGTAAAGGATGACATAGTACATTTATATATTGATGTTTGGAAATTGTGGGCAAGAGACATGAAAAGTAAAAAGTTTGATAATATTGTATGAATATTATTGCACACAAGGTGTTTGTGAAAATGTGTAGAAGAAGAAATTAGTTTGGTAAGATTTTTCAATCCTATGTTGGACTAAACGGGTATAGAAATTGCTGGAATATATATATATATATATATATATATAGAGAGAGAGAGAGAGAGAGAGAGAGAGAGAGAGAGAGAGAGAGAGAGAGAGAGAGAGAGAGAGAGAGAGAGAGAGAGAGAGAGAGATAAAGCTTGCATTATTAAATGGAGTTGAAGTGTGTATAAAATGATATGGACCATAATTTGTTGAAATTGCTAAGTGGCTATGACATATATTATTTATTAAATTCAACGGTATATCCCATGTGAGGAAGTTTGAACATAGGCTTTTATATTCCTTTTCAATTTGGCATTTGGCATGGAATTAGAAGGATGAAAGATGTTTGATTTGAAATTTCAAGGGTCATTAATTTACTAATTTTGTGTTAGTTTTTGGATGCTTATTAGGTGTTTGATGAAATGTTTGTCAATAAATTTTACAGAACTGAGGAATGAAAGTTGTCGCTGGTTTGGACGAAGTATAGTATAAGAGTTATTTATTTATTTTAAATATTAAAACTTGGTAAAGATTTGGATGTTATATATGAAGTGATGGTGGAGAAGGATTTAGATTTTATTTTGGGTTGATTTTGATTTAGATTATACTTAATGATAAAATTTGAAAGTCTTGCTATAAAATGACCTTGGGAAGAAGGTTGTTGGGAAACTATGGCGTTCTTTTCATTTGGTGTTTGGGGTTACTGTTTCACATTTAATGTTTAGATATAAATTGATTTATGATGAATGTGAGATGATTTGGTGGATGTGATTGTAGGATGAACATTCTTGAAACTTGCTAGAGTGTTTGCACATGAAGTGTTTGATAACAAGTTCACAAGAAGGAGTTAAAAGTAGGTGTTAAGGGACTTTATGATTATGTTGTAAAGAGAATTAAATTAAATTATAATTCAAACACTAAGCTAGCTTGTTTTTATGCTAGCCTTTAGTATGTTGTGAAATTTTTTGTTGTATTGTGAGGGATTATTGGTTACTGATTTAAAGACCTCAAGGTTAAGTTGGAGCATGAAGATATTGGTTAGGGTAGTAATGGATGTGAATTAAGTTGATGAACTTGTATATAAAAGACTTTGGTTTTATGAATTTGGTAAAGAGCCGACAATAATTTTGCTTTGGGCGAAATTGGATTGCTAGTGAAGTTGATAATGATAGAATGAAGGATCTTGTTAAGTGGGATATTATGAAAACTTTATCTAAATAATAACTAAAGTAACAATATTTTGTTCTTGGACATTAAAGGAGTAAGGAGTGAATAAACCAGAAGGTGATAAATTGGAGGAACTATGTATTTGGGAGCACAATAGGTAAGTAAATAGCGTCCCATTATAATTTTTATAAATGATATTGTTACTACCTGCCATTTTTTGATGTTAAGTACCATATTTATAACCATGATTTTGCAAATGAAAGTTTATCAGATTTGTTTTATTTTCTTATTATTGATGATCTTATTCGTTGTTATTTATCCTTTTCTAATTGCTTCACAGTATAATTCATGATTATGCACTGAAATGGTAAGGAAACTTTGGAGAGATTTTTTATAAGTTTTCATGTTGAGATGGTCTTGAAATTTGAAATGTGGTGCACGAGTTCTCAATGTTGGAAACGGATTATTGATAGATTGAATTTGAAGAAACGTTTTGACATGTTGTTTATAAACTTTCATGCTGGGGTATAGTATTACATCGTATTTGATACGGGTTATTATGATATTGAAAGAAGAGCTTTCCATCTCTTTGATAAATTGTCCCCAAGCATACTTGGAAAGTGTTTTTTAAAAGACGATTACGTTAACTTGGTTACTAATAGCATTACTGTTAGTCCTTGGTGTACCATGGTTAATTTTAAAGCTCGTTTGACATTCGTGAGCAGTGCTCACACTTGATATTCATGAGATTCATTCTCACGCTTGTTATTCGTGGGTCTTGTACTTACACTTGTTTTCAGTGGCCTTGAGCTACACTTGGTTAGTTACCCTCATGGACTGTATGTCCACTCTTGTTATCCGTTCGGTAGAAGTCCTTATAATAAATGAGATTTGATGTTTTAAACTGATTTTGCTAAAAATAATGTTTTTTTTCCATCACATGGTTTTATTCAATTGATAATATTTTATACCGCTCTGGTTATAGTTATAATTATGTAACTTGGAAGTTGATATTTAAAATTATCCTCTTTAGTTTTCATTAAATTCTATTGATGGGACGTTATTCACTGGAAAATTTATTTTGGCTTCAGATCCTTTAGCTAACTTTGTACATCCAATGGATCAATGAGGGTATCACTGTTGAGTCAAGGTTTGCTGATTCATGGTGAACAAATTCTAGTTAATGTTTATGTAAACACTTATATGTAGTTTTGCAATTTAGGTGTCCAACGTAAGTTATAGGCAAGATTTTCACCCTCCCTGTGTTTTGTGTATATATCGATATGGAGCAAAGCTCCAATTTGCTTTTGTTGTGGCGACGTTGTTGTAGTAGAGTTTTGGGAGGTCTCATTTTTAGGGTAGACTTTGTCAAAATTTAATAGAAAAGTTGTCCGTATTGTTAGAACAATGATATAGGGGGAAAAAGCTATACCTAAGAAATTTGTATTCTATATAATATGTATGTCGATTGGCAGGTGCAAGATTTTTGATATATTTTAGGATAAAATAATGTGAGTTTTGACATATTTCAGGCCAGTCACTCCTAAATTTTCTAGGTGTGACAGGATGAAATATGTATCTTTTTTTTCCTCAAACTATGCCCTTATTTGTGAAGAGGATAAGTGTGAGAGGCAAGAAATGCAACAAATACAGTTAAGGGGTAAAGTTGGAAAAAACACAATAAATGTTTTGGCAAATCTAAAATGAAGCTTATGTTTTGGGATAGATGTATTATCAAGTTTAAAACTTATATTTAAGGATGAAGGGAGTATTAAACTAGCAATTGGAATGAGGGAACATATTAGTGCACCTTAAATCCGTGCCATCTAAACTGATGTGCGGAACGTGGGAGATTTTGGGCCAAATTTCCTCATCCTTGTTGCGGCATCGTTCTTCGAGAAGACAGCAACCAGAAATGATGAGCCATTGTAGAGAAGGAGGCATCATTCCTCCTTCTATTGTCTTAAGCTTGGGAGAATCCAAAATTTGCAATTCTTGAAGAGAGGTTAGATGTTGAAGCCCCCTGCAATGCAATGTGTCAGACGGAGTAGAGATGAGAAGCTGAGTGATAGTTGGAAGGTGATGCCATTCTGTATGACTTGATAATAACTTGTCACACTCTATTATCTCAAGGTTTTTTAAACTGCATGGCAACGACCCTGCAGAAAATGGCTCCATTTCTGGACATCTTACTATGCCTAGCTGTCTTAAATTTGGGAGAAGACGTTCCATGTCACCCAACAAGGACTTCAGAAACTTGCAGTCGAAAATGCAAATAATTTCCAGATGAACAAGAGGTGCCTTTGAAATCAAAACAAACTTGAGATTTTCACAATCTGCTAAAGTTAGCTTTTCCACTGCTGACGGGGGCATATGAATCACTGAAAGTGGCACCGCATCAGAACAATTTCGGAGAACTAAATGTTCAATGTACAACTTTTCATACAGAGGCTCCAACATTCGTGCATCCGAAAATTCTAGAATAGGGAAGGTGGTAATGCTTGCTCTTGCAACACTACATTTTGACTTCTAATTATACGTAACTCGTGAATTTTTGGATATTTTGGAATAGAAGAAGCAAGCAGTGGACATGCTAAAATTTCCAGCCACTCTAAAGAAACAAGTTGAAGAGGAAAATTTCCAATTAATTTGGGACAGTCATCAAAGCAAAGCGTGTGGAGTCTAGGAGAAGCTTCCATATCAACTGAATGCCATTCTTCCCAGGAGATCATACTTACAAATTCAAGAGATTCAAGGGATGGAAACGGTACAAGTGAAGTACAATCATGTCCCTTGAAAAACTCAGAACCAATAGCCACCACACTTTGTAATCCTTCAATAGTTAAGTACCTTAGAGCAGGTAGTTGCCCTAAGGCAGGAATTCTCTAACAGTTTTGGCAGTTAATCAGCCTCACCTCAGTTAAGTTGTAGTAGAAACGACTTCCTATCCAAGTTGGAAATGTTGTGCCCTTATAGCCTGCAACTTCCAAAAATCTTAAATCATTCCAAGGTTGAAGCTAGTTCATAATCTCTCTCTCTGTCAATCAAAATAGGAATAAATATTAAGAAACAAGATTAGGAGAGTAAAAATAACATAAACATTTTTAATATGTTAAATATATGAGAAAAACACTTCTCATGTTGTAGGAGAAGTGTTTTCTCATGTTACACACACATAAAATGGGGGGACCCACATATGTATATAATTAGCATTATATATATGTGGGTCCCACTATTTCATGTATGTGTAGGAATCTTCTTCTTCTCATACAACATGAGAAGTTTAAACCCCTAAATATATATACTAAAGCTAAAGTTAATAGTAACAGTAATTTTTCATTATTTATATCCTCCAAACTTGGAGCACCGCTATGCCAAGGAAAAGGAAGTGTGTTTGGGAAGAGGGAGGGATCTATTAACAGAAACGGGAAAAGGAGATTGAGGAAGGGGGAAAATGAAAAGAGGAAGACCGAGAAAAAGGATAGAGTAAAGAGAAACATATACAAAGTAAATTCACATTTTCCCTTGTTAAAAAATCACCGAACTTCCTTTATGTTTTCCTTTCTCTTTTTATTATAAGTATATTCTTTTTAGTTCTTCCAAAAATGAGTATAAAAATATAAAGAAATAAGTCGATGATGAATAAAAGTTGCAAGCTGTAAAAAATAAGAATATCAACGGCAACAAAAAAAGACGGGGAAGGAAATTCCTCTATGGCTCATATTACCGGCTGTTTTGATCTGTGGATAAAACTAGGGGTGGGAATAGGTCAGGCCCCTATCAGGTGGCCTACAGCCTGGCCTATTTAGGGCCTGGTCAGGCCTAGCCTGTTTGTTAAAAAGGCCAGGCCAAGGCCTATTTAAAGGCCTATATGTGTAAATAGGCCAGACCTATTTTGTTAAGGCCTGGCTACCGTTTACATATTAAATAAATATATTTATATTTATATCATATAATAACAAAATATTTATTTTTTCATTATTATATTTATATAGATTTTGATAGGCTCAAAGCGTATGGAGCCCACTTATGGCCTTCAAGGCCTACAATATGAGGCCTTTCTAAAGGCCTACATTGTAAGTAAGCCTTTAAAAAGGCTTGCCCGACTGGCCTTATGAAGGCTTAGGCCCGAGCCTAAAAAAAAAGCTCGCATTAAAAAAAAGCCTTTAACTCTATTACTGTGCCAGGCCTATTTAGCCAAAGCCTGGCTGGCCTGGCCTATTTCCATCCCTAGATAAAACGACCACAAACACCCTGGAAATTTCGCGCCATACTCCCCCTCCTTCCATCGCTGTGTTCGCGCCATGTTTTCTTACGTTGAACCTATATTCCTGATTTTATAGAATATTTAAATAATAACTCTATTATGATTAATAGAAATTCCTCTATGGCTCATATTGCCATAGATCTAGCTATCCCCAAATAGATAGTACGTGCTTCTGTATCATTTGGGAAGTTTCATATATTAATTTTTATTAAAAAAAATTAATTTATCATCTCAGCGAATAACAATATAAATAGATTCAATAAATTAGATTCAATAAATTTTAAAAATTAAAAATCCATATAATGTTTTATATTATTCACATCACCATCACACTGATAATATTGACGCGTATAATTAGATGTAATCGAATCTCATGTTCACAATATATTATTCATAATTTTAAAATATTGTGATTTTCAGTAAAAAAAAAAATTGCCTTAGCTTCACACACACATTAATAAAAGCATATTTTAATTATTTGGCTAAAGTATCCATTTGGTCCTTTATATTTGCCTCTTCGGTATCATTTTAGTCCCTTAAGTTTGTAAAGTGCATGTTTGGTCTCTTAATGTTAACACTGTTAGTCTGACTTAACGGAAAATATTGACTCAACAGTTTTAAGCGATGATTATACAATTAAAAATGTTGACCAAGCATGATTATATGTTAGTATTTTAATAAATTAATATTTTAAATCCTATTAATTGAAAAAAAAATTCTTTATAGACTATTTTGTGGTTTTTCACAATTTGTGAAGATTAAATATATTTTTTTGTCGAAGAAAATTAAATATTTTTCAATTAATAGGATTTCAAATATTAATTTATGTAAATATTAACATATAAAAATGTTTAGTTAGCATTTAATTGCATGGTCATCTCTTAAAATGTTGAGTCAATATTTTCCGTTAAATAAGACTAACGGTGTTAGCATTAAGGGACCAAACATGTACATTACACACTTAATGGACTAAAATGATACCAGAGGCAAACATAAAGAACTAAATGTATACTTTAGCCTAATTATTTACACTACAAACTTTGTAGTATAATTAGGATCGGATGGAGTATCGATGTTCTTAATATAAGACCCAAATAACTAATTTGAGGAGATTAAAGAAGTTGAATAAATTGTTCAATTATAGTACATGTTACATGATTTTTCTGAAATACATATGATATTATTAAATTCTTTTATATTAAATAATAATAAATTTTTTATCGAAAAAATAAGAAAATTGAAAGAGTTATTAAATTTTAAAGTAAAATTAATACAGTGAGATTAAAGATTTTTATTTAAATTTTATAAAAGTTAATTTATTATTCCATATTCAATTATATTATAATTTTAAATTTAATTATTGAATATAATATTTCTAAAATTTTAACATGAGTGGTTTCTTATCCAAAGGAAAAGAGTGAGGCGATATATACTTGGATTTGAGATGGCAGCCTTTGAGGTCAGCAGCATGAGACAAAGCCTGCCTCCATTTTTCCACCTTGTGCTTCTCATCTTTGAATCTTTCATCTAGTCGAGCCAACGCTATTGCATAGCTTCCCTCAGGACGTCGTAGTTATGAGGGATCCACATAGTAAAATACTGCATACATTAACCGGCTCTTTTCCTTGAAGCACTCAACAATCTTTTCAAGTTCTTGCAAACAAAATGTTGAGTTTGCATAGTTTTCTGAGAAAACTATGATGGCTATTCTTGATTCTTCAATAGCTTTGAAAAGTGCAGGTGTGATGTTTTCTCCGTCCCTGATTTTGTAATCAATAAAGGCATGAATTCCACTTCAATGCAGAGATTCATAGAGATGGCTGATGAAACCTAAGCGAGTATCATCACCATAAAAACTAAGGAACACATCATAAGGCCATTTGTAAGTGATAGAAGAGGATGATGATCGATGCGCCATGGTTACCACCACGCGAAGAGTAAAGTAGGACGAGAGATATGCCACTCGTGTTTCCTTCCTTTGTAAAAATTGTTAGTGTTTTTCATTAACTTTACAATTTAACTCCGAAATTATTTGAATTATTAATATTTTTTTATCAAAATGCTCCATATGTATGAAAAAAGGGTGAAAATAGTGTGAGGTGGTATACGAAAGAGGCGAGAGAGATCCTAGTAAATGCTGGTAATTGAAAATGAGGAGAAATAATGAGGGAAATTTCCTTGAATGATGGGAGAGAGAAAAGAGGAAAGATGACATTCAGAAAAAGGTATGGTGACACAAATTCAGAAGAAGAAGGTGGGGGTGCAGTACGTCTAATTGAATTGCTTGGAACACAACTCATCATTATATTCCCACGCAATGCCACTTTAGCTTGACTTTTTGACCATACAAGTCTCTCTCTCTTTTTTTTTTTTTTTAGGAGAAAGTTTTGGAGAGATTCGGTATCGGTCCCCCACCAAGATTAAGGTACGGTTTCGGGCTCTTTAAATACTTGCGGGGACTTACGAGATCACCTACCATACAAGTCTTTATTAATTGTTTAATTAATTATATTCAAAACACTAACTTCTGTGAAACCAGTTTCCTGCTAAGCGCAGGACAGCTCATCATGATCTCAATTATTTAGATCTGATTTAGAAGTTCTAAATTTGATTTTTTTTTTTTAAAAAAAAAGTATATAGTTTTTTTTTAAAAAAATTATTTTAATGGATTTAGAATCTAAAATAAATATAACTTTTAGCTATTATTATATTTTTTTAATAAATGACTTTTATTTAAAAAATCACAATTTAAAAAAATCAAATATTGACTGTCTGTATTAGATTTAGGCAGTCCTTAGCAAAAACTTTGTTAGTTGTTCCTTTCCCAGTAGCCATTCCCCCATTTAATTTCTTCATATTTTGGCTAAGTTTTATGAGTATTCATGAGAAGTAAGTATACTTTCTTAAGATTTTAAAAACGTAATTATACAATAAAACTGTCATCCATACACAATTTTAATACGCTTTCTTTATTTTTTTCCTTTTTTGACCATTCAATAATGTATTTTAACTCGCTAAGAAAATGCTATCGCATTGATGCAAGTATGCAACTACTGCTTTAAGGGCTCATAGAAGCTTTTTTTTATCATATTGCAAATCCCAACTAAACATTGCTCAATGCATCATCAAAATGTTTGGGGGTGGATCTTTTCATGCCCAGAAAGGGAGTTAATCTGGGGTGGGGTGGGTTGGGGGAGAACCAATTTAGTAAATGAAATTATGTTATACACCTCTTAATATTGATGTTAAATAAGGGTTAAGACATAAAAATATATATATGGTTTTTTTTAAAAGTGTGCCCAACACCAAGTGCTTTTTTTAGATGTAAAAGTGACTATATGGTTACAAAAATGGAGCAAAAGTCACCTATTGTGCTACTTTATGTTGGTGAGGCTCACACTCACTTTTGCTTCACTTTTATAACTACCTAATCACTTTTGTATTTAAGAAAAACATTTGGTGTTAAGAACATTTTTAGAAAAACCACATGGGAATTTTATACCTTAACCAATTAAATAATTATAACAATATAATAGGATATTATATACTCCTCATGGTTTTATATATAGAGAATCCTTAAAATCACTTTACAAAAATTAAGGAAATTAGTTAATTTAGGCTGTGATATGAAATTTGTCAACAATTTGTATAACGTTTTCAAAATTATCCTTAGAACCATCGGGCAATTTCTTTATACTTGATTAATTAATGAAACTTTAATTCTTGCGGAATTAATAAAACCATACTTATATCAAGTTTTCTAATTAATAAGGCAATAAACAAGGCCATGTGTCCTATTTTTTCATGTGAGTTTATAGTTAAATAATAATGTTTTAAAAATAGGACATATGACCACGTGTGATTGAAAAAATTGACATAATATATATAAATAACTTAATGTAAATATTTTCCTTAATTAATAAAGATGTGTAAAAAAATTGATACAATGGATAATTTTGTAAATTTTAGCCCACAACATTGATCTTACTGAAAAAATTACATGCAACTTAACTAAGTTAAAGTTAAAGAAAATATTATAAATTTTAGCCTTAAAAAAATTATATAAATATATTTAGGAACCTAAAAATATAAAACACATATAATAGGAAAAAAATCAAAATCAGGACATCATAACTCCCGAGTCTTCCCCAGTTTCCCCAGTTAGCCTTGCTATTAATGGTTAAAATAACTAAATTGTTAGGTTTATTTAATTTGTAGAGATAGAGAATATGGTGTACTGTAACACATCCTCGTCCATTTCGAAAGTCATGTCTGCCACTAAGTAAAAGAAGCTTGGAAAACTGATAAAAGGAAAAAAATGAATTGATGAAATGGGAAGTATTGCTAGCTACTCCCTATAAGAAAATATTAATCCTTTCTAACAAAGAAAAAAAAAAAAGAAAAGAAAATATTAATCCTTGATTAAGTTTTTAATGAGTCTAATAAATGTTAAACACAGTAATTTTGATTTACCTTAACTTTTTTTTGAAGAAAGATTGCTGGATGTACTTAGCTTGACTAATTGAGCATGCAAGTATCTATTGTTTATCGGATCCTTAATATAAGACCTACTTATATAATTTAAAAGGATTAAATAAATTAGTTAATTATAACATATGTGACATGATCTCACCTAAATACTCTTATATAATTTGAAATTATATATCAATTTATAAATTAAGTAAATTATTTTTTAAAAAAATAATAAATATACATCCGTTCATCCTCAGTTTATCTTGGGTTTTGTTCTTGAATATGCATTCGTTCATCCTCAGATAAACAAAATCCCTTTGGTTGTTACAGGGAGAAATACAACACAATTTATATTGTATTAATTAAATGATATATTAAATCATGTTAGAAGAAAATTTGATTTTGAAAACATTGTGATATGGGATTGGTGTTTCAAAGTTCGTTTGGTTGGTAATCTATGAACTATGGTCGTCATTTAGTGATTTAATTTTATAATGCATATCAGATGTTTGGTGAAACGTGTGAATAATGGATTTTTGATTTACATGAGAAACTAAATGTGGAAAATATAGCATGACCTAAATTTTGGAGGCCCCATTTACAGAGGATGTTCTACCGAATTTTCTATGAACAGCTATGGCGGGGATTCCAGCCACGGAGAATTGCTTGAGGTCTATTTCTATCATTTTATTAAAAAAGAGTGGATAATATCTTATATGATCAATGCTTAGACTTTATGCTCTGGGCATAACCTTTGGCTTTGAAATGAAGGGAGCAAAGGTTTTATTGATGTAATAATAACCTTTAAAATGAATGGAGCAAAGGTTATTATTGGTGTAATAATTTCATTTTCTTGCTGATCTATTGTTGGCCATACACTAAAGAGCTTTGCTACTTTATGCTCTAAGTTTTTTTCACTTTGGCGCTTTAAAAAAATTAAAGAGAGGATGCATATTTAAATTCGGCTGTGAATGTGATGTTACTTTATCCTTATTACTTTCTTTACTATAAGTTTTTAAATATTGTCAGACTCATTTTTATAGGTTCAACATTTCTTCAGTAGTGAATTGTTATTCAAAGGTTTGTCTTATAGACATATATATTTCTGCCTAGTCTTTTTTTATAGTCGAACTGACTCATTAACTAACTGTTATCTACTCCTTTTTTCCTTTTTCTTTTTTGAATGGAGAGGGATTTCATTTTTTTAAAAAAACTGTACATTACATCAGCAAGTGAATGAAATTATCAAGGTTCTGAAACCCGGACCGGTGGCTGAATCGGTTGGGGTATTGGGTTAAGGGTTAGTGGGTCAGACCGGAGTCAGCCCGGAGTCAACCCGGGCTAGACCAATGAGGTATAAAAAAATTGGAAAATAATTAATTTCTCATCACACCAACCTAAATTTCACATGCTATATATCATTTCAATACTTTAGATTAGTAGTAAAATAACCATATACTTCAATACTTGTGACATATTCAGATATTCAAATTATATTGACTTTTATAAAAATAAAAAAATTAAAAATTAAAAAAAAAAATACCGGAACCGGGTTGACCCTTGTAACCCGGCCGGTTTACACCGGTTTCACCGGGTCAACCTGGGTTCACCGGGTCAGTTCAGTTTTGCACCAAACCGGACCGGTTTCACGGCCGGTTGGCCGGTTCCCGGTCTGAACCGGCCGGTTCGGTCCAGTTTCACAAACCATGGAAATTATAGACAGGGTAGGTACACCATTAACAAAGCAGAGAATTTACTTTATAAATCTAAAAAAAGCAAACCTCTTTAGTGTGTGGCCAACAATAGATCGAATCTGTGCTAGAACTCCTTTAGTAGTGAAAACCTCATTTGGCGAAAATCCAGGGATTTCTAGCTTCCCATAATTTCCAACAGGTGACAAAATCCAATCTTCCATGACATTCAGACTTGAATTTCTCAGTAGAGTGGATAATCATGATGTAATGTCTCAGTTCGAAAAAAACCCTGACAAATATCAGCTAGCAAGATTTTTTTTTCCACATAGATGAAGTAAGGGGACAATTCTTAACAAGATTAATGTTTTCTATGACTCCATGACATAATTAATGAGCATTGTTGATGTAATTCCTCTCCATAATCTCTCAGCATTAGTAAGTAATTTCTCTTGAACATACTTAAGTATTGGATTTAAAGCTTCAATATTATCTACTCATTGGTTAACTGCATACGGATTCTTGATTTTCCCCCCTCATGGAATGGCAATCCCTCACACTGATAAGCTTTCTGGAGATTGATGTCTGAGCATTGGAAACCTATTTGTTGTAACAACTCATGTATATTAGCTATTTTGTTCTTCAGGCAATTGAATGTGATTTACTATATGAATATTCTTTTTCTTTCTTTCTTTACTTTCCTTCTTCATATTTTTTAAGCTTGGTTCTATTTGATGAAAATAGATGTGTCTACGAGCTCTATCAACTCTATGTACTAATTGTTGTGGATATTTCACTGCTTTCTCTATTATTTAAGCTATTTAGAAATCATCACATATTCTCCATTCATGCCCTCAGTTTTGGTTGTCACTTTCATTATTTCCCAGGGTTTTGGTGGGATTTGTCAATCGCTCCTTCCAATTATTCTCCACACAATGACAGGTACCTCTGTTTTGAAAATTAAGAAATGGAACATGAAAATAAAATAACTTTTCTTCTTCCATTGTTACAAGCAGTGTTTAATATTGTGTACTTGCAAATGAGGAAATGACAAGAAGATCTGCTATGATGAATTTCCAAGTGAATTAGGTAGTTTTAGTTCCTTTTACATTTTTATAAATTTTAAATGGTCTTTTGCTGCGACATTGTTGATTATTATTGTTTAATTATCTAAATGAGGCTACGTGTTGTTTAGATGGAAAATCTGAAAAATTGATAAGTTCCACAATGGGCACTGAAATAAATCATTCTTTCAATTAGTTGTTGATTTTTCTTAAATGAGCAGGCTCTCCTTTTCAAATTTTTAATTTAAATTTATGATCGGTAAATCCATCAATTAAGATCTATTTTGGATGGGTGATTTGTAAATCTATCATGGATGCAACAAACCCTCTTCTTTCAGAAGATATGCTATATGTAGAGGTGGGAAAAAGCGACTAACATTAAAGGGCTAAAGAGCTCAGGCCGGCCTACAGGCCTTAAGCCCGTGTAAGACTTCTTCTTTTATTTTTGCATTTTTTAAGAAATTTAATTAAAATAATAAGATTCTTATTTTAAGGCATAAATATTATCAAAGAATTAATTACTTTTTATTTTTACAATAAATAGAATAAGTAGTTATATGCTTTGAAACAAAACTATTTTTAAGATTCAGGGCCTGTTTGGATTTAACTTTTGGGAGAATAGTTTTTTGGGATTTACGAGGTAAAAATGACTTTTGAATTACAAAAATAATAGAAAGGGCTCTAGTTTGACCATAAAAGTCTTAATTAATTAGTTATATTGAAAACACCAACTTTTGTTAGTTCTTCCTTTCACAATAGCCAGTCCTCCATTTAATTTCTTCACTTAATTTCTTATCATCTATAACTCATTTTAGCTTAGTTTTATGAATATTCATGAGAATTAAGTTGATTGAGTGAGTTGCCTTATGCATTGGTAACTTTCTTAAAAAAGGTTAAAGTACACTTTTAGTCTTTTAAGTTTACATTAGGTATATTTTTAGTTACTTAACTTTATAAAGTATACTTTTGGTCCTATAATTTTAACACCGTTAATGTTACTTGTAACATCCCATTTTTTGAAAGCGTTTTCAAAATAGTTTGATCAGAGTAAAGCATTGGAAGTATTTAAATTGAAGAGTAACTGATAAACATCTACTGTATTGTATATGTTTGCTTCCACAGTGATACAAAAATTTTGAATGACTAAAATGTTAAGTACATATCAAAAGAACTTTCTCCAGTCAGTCCTTATGCCTACTGCTTGCCCTTGTCTTTGATCCTGTTCACACCGGATCCTGAAGCTAAAGTAAGAGCGAGGTTCAATACCCATTGAACCTCGGGTAACGGTTAACATCATGCTTATGTATGATAAAATATGTATGATGAGATATTCATAACATTACAGCATTAACCAATACATAGCACACAGAAGATGTAAGGTTATAATAATACATAAGCACACAGCAGATGTAATGTCAATCACAACAATAGTACATAGCACACAGCACATGCACAGTCAACCATGTTTGCACCAACCAGTGCCACGACAGCTCCTCGTGTCCTCGGCGCTAGGAAAACTCAACGGTATTACCAAGACTGTAACCCGTATAAATAAAGCTGAATGTATAAACAGTGAACTAAGACAGAGTCTTAGACACGGTGCATGACCCAAGACAAAGTCCTGTCCATGACTCTATGAAATAGTCTATCACATATAAGCATACAATAAGCATCAGAGTTAGTGTTACAGTACGCGAACATACCTTTCACCGTGTAGTTAGCAATATGTCCGACTCTTTGATCTGACCACGGACTTCCCGGATATCCTAACATATCACCATAGTACTTAGAATAATATCCTAAGGGATATTTTCACCTCTATTTACCTCTCTACCCTTGGTGGATTTGTTATTTACAATTTTGCCCTTACATTTATTTAAAAACGCAATACTGAATTTTCTGGGCAGATTTTGTATCAAATTTGGAAAATCATAATTAATTCTAGAAAAATCGAAACGAGGATCCGTAAAATTCCTCGGAATCCTTAGGATGTCTATTTTCAAGTAAAAATAATTTTATATACCCAGAATTTATGAAAAATTCTCAGTTTTCATCTTTCACAACGTTGCCCAGAATTTCGTCCAGAAAAATAGCCTAAATTCAACTGATTGTATTTCTTTGTATAGGAATCAAAACGCTACATATTATATATATTCAGAAAGCCCTACATGTCTACTTTATTTCTGGAAATTTTCGTGATTTATGGGCTTCATTTTCAACATAGAATATTATCATTTCTGTTACTGTTTGCCCAAAAATTTTACCGAAAATTTCGCTTTAACTTCGCTACTTTGATCTTCAACTTCCAAGAATTTTGCTCCACAATATTCTCCACCATATTTTCGAAATAAAGACATTTTTAATCATAAAAACATGAAATCAAAACTTCTTGGAAGATTTAAAGATCAAACAAACCTTTATACTAAAAACTACTAAGAACTACAAAACTAAAGACTAGAAACTAAAACTTGCTTTCCTCTTGAAGAACCTTGCTACTCCTTCTTGCTATGACTTCCTCTCTACTATGGCTTCTCTATACTCATCACTTTGGTTGAGTTTTGGTGTGAAGATATGAAGAGAGGAGCCTCCTATTTATAGGAGAATTTTAAGGACACAAGTGGCAATTAAATTTGACCAACACTCACCTTAACCCTTGGATTTAAACTTAGTAAATAAGTTTTAATCTCATCCATCCATGTGATTAGAAGACCCTAACTTAATCTCTAAGTTTTGCTTTTTGAGAATTAATTTACTTTAATGAAATCTATTTTTGGTTGCTTGATCAATTACCAATACTTTTAAATTCGAGTATGATTTTTGATTAGTAGTTGAATATCCGTATTTATGGTCTAATGAGATTCCCCTGGTTGTACTAAGCTTATTCTTCAACGTTTGCAAAAATAACCTTTACTAGGCTTACTTTCGAGGTTAAATTATGCGGGTTCAAGATAAGTCCTTATATTTTCTCCGAGGTTCCTACTTCTTCACAACTATTTAGATTTGTATAAATTTTCACTTTATTTGTTGTTTTGAGTTTTTACCGTGTACATCAGATATTTACTGGATTTCAAATTAATATTGAATTAAGTTTATTTTTCTCTCTCACTCACTAGACTCACAACATTAGCACTCACAACACTCTCTCTTTCTTACACACACATACACACACAACTCTCTCTCTCCTTCATCAATTTTACAATTAATGAACCCATGTGAACCCATGTGTTTGATTCAAATAATATCTAGATATTATGAGCTCAAACTCCTCCTATTGGTTCTTTAATTATCACATGGATTAAGCTTATTTATTAATTAAGGCCATTAGATTACACTTTATTAAATCAAATCTTGGCCTTTTATTTTCCAATCTCTCATTGGCCCAATTAATTTCATGAGGATTAAGAATATTTTCTTGATTTATCATTGGTCAATTCAATTTCACAAGGATTTGGCTTTATGAGGCTTAATTAAAGCCTTTGGATTTAGTTTTATCAAATTTAATCTCAGCCCTCCATACCTAATCTTAATTAGCATCCCTAATAAAGTAGTTAAGTGTAATTGTCAAAATATGATTGGTTCTAAGATTAATTAGAAACCACTTCTATGCTAATCCTAACCCTTGTTTCTTAATTAAGGTAATCCATTCTTAATTAGACCTTTAACATATGTCACTAAACTAATTGTGAATGTTTATGAAAATAATTCAATTAACATAGATTGAATTATCCACTAATTGTTGGCAATTTTCTCTAATTGGTTTAATTATTTCCTCACAACTTTTTAGCTTTTCATGGCCATTTATGCACCATGTATTAATTCAATAATTATAGGGCAATTTATGATCCCTAAAATAAAATTGGATTTTTTCCTCTTTAAATTCTAAGGAAAATAAAAAAATAAATTACTAAAATTAGAGACAACATACTTTCCTATTTTAAATAGGTATTATTTGGCCAAACTATAATATTTAAGAGACATATGAATTTTGGGGTATTACATTACTAACGGAAAATACTAAAGCAACAAATCAATTGATGACTATGTAAGCTTAAGTATGGACTCTGTAATTAAAATCTATTAAATTTAAATCTAAAATATGCATAAATTGAAAAATATCTAAATCCCGATGAAGCAGTCATTATCAAAACCTGATTATATTATAAAAAAATTTAGTTTAATGATCTAAATATAACAAATTTAGTTTAATAATCTAAAAATCAAAATCTCGATTTCATTTGCAACTATTTGTCAGTTTATTTTAGTTTAATAATCTAAATATATTATATTAAAAAAAATTAAAACTTAAATATGCTCTATTAGCTGCACAGTCATCAATTGAGTTTGTTGTGTTAACATTTTCTGTTAGCAACATTAACGGTGTTAGAAATATAGGAAAAAAAATATACTTTATGAAGTTAAGGGACCAAAAGTATACTTTATGTAATACTTAAAGAACTAAAAGTATACTTTAGCCCTTAGAAAAAAAAAAAATCAAAGATTGCAATATAGGGTATAATCTCATATCATCTCCTGAGAAGCATTTTATTAATTACCTAGCAACTAAATATGATGGTTGACATAAAAACAATGATTTGAGCTTTTTATCTAACAACTAAATTGCAATTAAACTAAAATGCTTTAAAAACTAATATTTTTGGTTTTTTGGAATAAAAGTGGAATAAAATGGGAATTAATTTTGAGAAGTATGATAAAACCTCCTAAAACAATAAATTTATCTATCTTTGCTTCAAAATATAATGAGAGCGTGCTAATTTGACAAAGATGCCCAAAACACTTCTTGAGTGAGTTAGGTGAATTAATTTTTCCATACCGGCCAGGTTAAAATTAATCCCCCTGGTTGAAACCCAATTTAAACACTAGCAATTTGAATCGATGAAATGTAATGACACAAGCAATAAAAAAAATTGCATTAAAATTACAATTATATATTCATAAAAATTTCAAGTAAAAGCTATACTAAGTCAATTCTATGAAATTTGTTATTACCTCCTCTCTTAAATATATGACATAGTTTGAGCAAAAAAAAAAAAAATATATATATGACATAATTTATAAGGAGTATGTTTAGAACTAGAGGAGTATTAATAAAGTATAAGGTGTCAAAATACGTAACATTAAATCCAAATAAACACAAGCATAAGGTTTAATTTTGGTTTAAGTACGGTCATTGTTGCTGCCTTTATGATTGAGTTTCCGCAGCCAAGAGAAATTTCCTGTTATTATTTCTATTGTGGTTAACATGAGTTTTCTCAAACTTTTTCCTGATCTTTAGGGAAGGGGGTTGCAGTTTCCTGGATCACACCCTGTTTCCCTCAATTTGTCAGTATAGCCATATTTTATATTATTTTCAGAGTATTAAGAATTATAACCAACATAAGAAGGACTGAACCATATATTTAGAGGCAATCATCAGGTTGATTTACATAATTTCTCCTATTCTAACGATGTAGAGCATTGGGGGGAACAATTTTGTAAATGAAAAATATGTTATACGCCTCGTCATATTGATATTGAATAATTAAAACAATATATAATGTAGATATTATATAGTACTCTTTTTTCGTTTTGTATCCTTTAAACCACTTTACAAAAATCAAGAAAATTAGTTAATTTAGGATTTTAGGTGGTGACATTAAATTTGTCAACAATTTGTATGATGTTTTCAAAATTATCCTTAAAATGATTGGGTAATTATACTTGATTGATTCATGGATCTCAATATATTTATTTTTTTTATGAAGAATGGATTTCAATTTATTGAGTAATTACTAGGATCATATATGTCAAGTTTTCTAATAACATATGGCTAATGTGTCCTATATTTTTTTATGTGAATTTATAGTTAAATGATATAATATATTAAAAGTAGGAAAAATGATCATATGTGATTGGAGAACCTGTGTAAGTATTTTCCTTAGTTTATAAGGATGTGTCAAAAAAAATTGACACAATAAATAATTTTGCAAATTGAAGCTTATAACATTAAACTCACCGAAGAATTAGTAAATTATGTGCAGCTGACCCAAAGTTTTGAAAAATATTATAAATTTTAGTCTACAGAATTTATATAAATATTTAGGAACCTAAAAATATATAACAAGTATAATAAAAAAAAAAATACAAAATTAGGACATCATGACTCCCGAGTCCTCCCTTAGCCTCGCATTATTAATGGTTAAAATAAATTAATTATTTATTGGGTTTATTTAATTTCTAGAAAGAGAGAGTATGGAGTACTGTAACAAGTCCTCGTCCATTTCAAAAGTCATGTCTGCCACCAAGGAAAAGAAGCTTGGAAAATTGATCATGAAAAAAAGTAAAGGTAGTGTTGATAGCTTTTCAATCTTTCACACCGCTGGTATCAACCAATGTAACTCAACTTTAATAATTAAATTGCACAATTGCTTGTTGCTTTCATTTTCTAAATGAGATATTCTGTATCTGGTAATAGGGTTTATTTGAAATTCGATCCGGCTTATAAGATCCATTGAAATCTCATTTGACCTAACTGTCATTATACTTGCAATTTGCTACGGAATAAATTAAAAAGGACAAAATTATTGTAATATATACTCAATATAGATCTTATGTAGTATTCTTTTTGGTTTTATATTTTTTTCGGCCTTCCGTTTTGGTTGTATACATAAAGAATCCTTTAAACCACTTTACAAAAATTAAGAAAATTAGTTAATTTAGGTGGTGACATTAAATATGTCAACAATTTGTATGATGTCTTCAATCTTTCACACCGCTGGTCTCGACCAATGTTTTTTATAGTACTCAACTTTAATAATTAAATTGCATTCTTGCTTGTTGTTTTCATTTTATATTTAAATGCTTATTGTTCAAAGGTCAAGTTACAGTTAAAAGCTATTTTTCTATTTTTTTCTGTTACCTTTTTTCTCATATTTAAATCTTTTAAAGACTTTTTAATATATTATTCAAATATTTTTTTTGGTCAAACCAACTTTTTTAAAAAAAAATTGAAATTGAAATCTCATAACATTAATTAACTTTTATCCCAAAAGTCATAGAGAATAAAAGTCATTTTTTCCCTTGCTAATCTATACGTTTAGATCTGCAAAAGAAATATTCTAATTAAAAGATGTTTTTAGACAAATGAATGATATTTCACCGAATTTTATATTTTGATTCGAAGGTAGGTGAGTAATACTGTATTTAAATATAAGAAAATGTTTAAACAACAAAAAACACTATGAATATGAAGTTTGATTTTATAATTCCAAGAGAGTGCGATGTGTGATCCAGGAAGCTTCGTGGGGCGGAAATATCCTGGAATATCCACATTCTCCTCAAAGCTCATTCGTTAGAAATTCAACGCTTGATTCTTTGCAGTGCTGTGAGATCTCTCTTAAGCAGTTTCTAAGCCCTGCGCTTCTTCTTCATCAGCCATGGCACATCGAGCACCATCCTCATCGATCACTTCCAGATGGACTTATGACGTGTTCCTTAGTTTCTATGGAGAAGATACTCGCTTAGGTTTCACCAGCCATCTCCATCAAGCTCTGCATCAAAGGGGAATTTTTGTCTTTCTTGATGATGAATGTATTAGAACCGGAGAAAATATCACACCTTCACTTTTCAGAGCTATAGAAGAATCAAGAATAGCCATCATTGTTTTTTCAGAAAACTTTGCAAACTCAACATTTTGTTTGCGAGAACTTGCCAAGATTCTTGAGTGCTTCAAGGAGGAAAGTCGGTTGATCTATCCTGTATTTTATCATGTGGATCCATCAGAACTCCGACATCCGAGAGAAAGTTATGCAGAAGCGTTGGCTCTACTGGAGGAAAGATTCAAAGACGAGAGGCACAAGGTCGAAAAATGGAGGCTGGCCCTGTCTCAAGTCGCTGATCTCAAAGGCTGTCATCTCAAACCCAAGTATATCTCCTTACTCTTTCTCTTATTATTATAATAACAATTAATTACAATTTCCATCTTACAACAACATGTGCATGAATACTCTATGACGCCTTGGCTAGTTTGGTTCCTTTTTAGTTGGGGTAACAATATTTTTAAGAAATATGCTGAGTATTTCGTTGAAAACTCATCGAGACACTATTTAATTTTATTTTCCTGAAAAAAAGAAATAGTAACCAAGCATGATGTATTCCTCCTTATATGAGAGTGGCTGAATATCACTAATAACAAGCTAGAACACCTTTAGTCCACACTTGCAAGTGTACAAAAATACTTTTATTTATCTTTTATATTATAAACTTAATACTCTCTCCGGTCCTAATTATAGGAACTATTTACCAGAATTTGGAGAGATTAAAGAAAAAAATTAAATTAGTTAATTATAATTATTTTCCAAAATACCCCTACTTAAAATTGAAAATTACATCAAGAGAAAATTAGTTGAATCCGTTGTCTGCACTTGTACTGTGACTCTACGCAAAATGTAACTTTAATTAATTAAAAGCAAGAGACATGTTTCAAGTGATTTGTTTTACTTGAGCATTTCATAATACGATAAATATGTATGGTTATTTTAATCACTTGGACGGATAGTTGCAAAAAAATATTTTTAAAAGGAATATTAAAATTATTTTATTTAAAAATAAAAAATAAAGTAGAATCTCTCATTTAATAGAATATAAGTGTGTTGTTAAATTAATTATTGTGGAGGAAGTATTAGTAGGGGTGATATTGGAAAAATATGACAAAAATTGCTCAAAATTATTTTATAACAAAAACAGTATAATTGAGGTGTATATGAAATTAATGAGTTACAAACATTATTTACTTTATATTATATGTAGGAGTATTATTAAATTATTATTGTCTTTAATTATTATTGAGAAAGTATCAATAGGGTATTTTAGGAAAAATTTGACAAAAGTTAAAACTTGATCTTATAATTAGGACCAAAATCAACTCTAAAATGTGTCCGTATAATTAGGACCGAAGAGAGTACTATACTACAAACTTGGTCCTATAGTTAGAACCGGAGGGAGTAGTCTTCTAATAATTAAGATTCAATTTAAAATAATGCTACAACGCTCTCATATTTCGTCTTTTACTATGGGAGGAATGGCACTACATCTTATTGTGAGGAATAGGGAATGCAACCAAGTTTAGTTGACTAAAAGTGCAAACTTCTGACAAATTGGTTAGGATTGCAAATGAACAAGAGTGTATTACAAGGATCACTAATGAAGTTGCTACCAGGATTAAACAGGAGCCTTTACATGTTACAAATTATCCCGTTGGACTTATACCTCGAGTGAAGGAAGTTATCTCTTATTTAGATCTTTGGTCCGCTGAGGAAATTAAAATGATAGGAATTTGGGGAGCTGGTGGAATAGGAAAATCAACTATTGCCAGAGCTTTATATAATTCCATTGCTGATAATTTTGAAGGCTTATGTTTTCTTTCCAATGTAAGAAAACGATCTAAAGAGCCAAATGGTTTGTCACATCTTCAAGAGACATTATTGTCTAAATTAGTCATGGCAAAAGATCTCAATTTTGGTGATTATCATGAAGGAATACCAATAATACAACGTAGGCTTAGTCAAAAGAAGATTCTTTTGATTCTTGATGATGTTAACGAATCAGACCAACTAAAGGCACTTGCCGGAAGTTGTAATTGGTTTGGTTGTGGAAGTAGAATCATCATCACTACCAAAGATAAGCAACTATTAAAAAGTCATGGTATTGAAAGCATTTATGATGTTAAGGGATTAAATAGTGAGGAATCTCTAAAGTTGCTTACTTGGTATGCCTTTAAAAAAGAAAATGTGGATTCCAACTACGTGAAGGTTTGCAATCGTGCATTAGATTATTCGTGTGGCTTCCCATTAGCTTTAGAAGTGATTGGTTCTAACTTGCATGGTAAAGCAGTCAATCACTGGAGTTCTGCATTGGATCAATTCAAAAGCAGACCGCAAAAAACTATTTTGGATACCTTGAAATTAAGCTACGATATGTTGGAAGAAGTAGAGAAACAAGTTTTCCTTGACTTGGCTTGTTTTTTCAATGGAGAGAAATTAGCAAATATCATCGATATCTTGCTATGTGTTCGTGCAATCGAACTGACATATGCTATTGATACGTTGATTGATAAATCTCTTATAAAGATTGAACAAGCTCGTGTAACAATGCATGATTTGATAGAAGATGTAGGTAAAGAGATTGTTCGACAAGAGTCACCAAATGAGCCTGGAGAACAGAGCAGATTATGGTTTTATCAAGATATACTTCATGTCTTGCAACAAGACACAGTAAGATCTTCAACATGCCTGTTCACTTTTTCTAAACTTTCCTAATGATTTATAATATTTAAGTTTTGACATTTATTATGTGCTTTTCATTTTGCAAGGGAACAAATAAAGTTGAAGCCATCATTCTAGATGTGCCTAAAAGTATAAAAGTACAATGGAGTGGAGAGGAACTTCGAAGATGAAAAATCTCAAAATGCTTGTGATAAGAAATGCTTGCTTTTCTGAAAGTCCAAAATGTATACCAAATAGCTTAAGGTGGTTGGAATGGAAAGGATATTCTTTCAAAAATTTTCCAGTGCACCCAACCCAACTTGTTTACCTTGACTTGTCCTACAGTTCTTGTGGATTTCTCCAACCATTTGATAAGGTGAGTATATATACAAGTACCATAGTACTTTTTTTTTTTCTTTTCTTAATTCGAGTAAATTGATTTTTGTTTTGCAGAAGTTTCCAAATTTATGTCATATGAATTTAAGCAATTGCGAATTTCTACAACAAATACCAGATTTATCTGGAGCTTCTAATCTAACAGAATTGTGGCTTGATGATTGCACAAATTTAACTGAAATTCATGATTCAGTTGGATGTTTAAATAAGTTGAGACAAATGAGTGTGATGCGATGCAAAAACTTGAAGATTTTTCCTTCTCACCTTAGATTGACATCTCTTGAGCATCTCGACCTTTGTGGTTGTTCAAGTCTTCAGGCATTTCCTGAAATATCAATCATGATGAAAGAAATGCATTCACTTCATTTGGACAATACAGCAATTACCGAATTACCATCTTCAGTTTGCAATCTTATTGGACTTGAAACCTTAAGAGTGAAGGAATGTCCTAATTTTAAGCAGCTACCAGCTAGCATTTGTACATTACCAAACCTTTGGGAACTAACAGCAGATTCTTGTGAAGGACTGAGTCATTTTAAGATGCGTGAAGGTGGTGATGAAGCAAGCTTGTATTGCTCAGCCGTGTCATCGCAAACAGAAGTGCTTTTTTTCTCAAATTGCAATTTATCAGATGACTCTCTTGTCTTTTGTCTTTCCCACTTCACTAATATGATACATTTAAATCTGAGTTTTAATAATTTCACAATTCTACCAAAATGCATCGAAGAAAATCACAATTTGAAATATCTTTTGTTGGATAGTTGCATTCAACTTGAGCATATTGGAGGGATGCCACCAAACTTGGATGAATTTAATGCCATATGGTGCACATCATTGACTGAGTCATCCAAAAGAAAAGTATTCAAGAAGGTATCTCTCTCCCCCCTCCCCTCTCCTTAACTCTCCTTCTATAATTATATTCTTTTATGCCTTACATCTTACTCTTGAACTTTTCTTTTTTGGCAATACAAAATTGGCAGGCACTAAACATTCAACCTTGGGAAAGAAACTTTATTTTGCCAGGAAATAAACTTCCAAAAGGGCTCCATTATTATAAGCAAGGAAGTTCTGTATCATTTTGGGTTCGTAGTGTTTTCCCATTGGCTTCTCTTTGGATTCTTTTTAAAGATCACCGCCATCATGTCTACAATTATGGATTCTCAATGAGCATCAATCACACCTACGTGAGTAGTTTTTCTTCGTGGGTTTTCCCGTCAACAATAATGACTGATCACATATATATATGTGATATGCGAAGCATAATTCTCGGAACTGAACTCCCCCATGTAAATAAGTGGAATCAAGTGGACATTTCCTTTGAGAGCGAAGCAAAGGAAATCTATTTTGGAGTTCATATATACGATCTACAAAGTAACTTAGAAAATATTCAATTCATGGACCCTAGAAGATACATTATTGTTGCCAACTTGTTGCAAAAAATACGAGAACAAGAAGATTGGAAAGATGTCGAGGAAGATATAAATTTGGATTCAAACTCAACAAATTATGCAGGCTCACTTGACAACCCCATGCATTATCAAGGTGTTTTTCCCTCATCTGCCTTTTTATGCTACCATTGATATTCTTATTTTTACTGCCTGCGACTTTATTATTTCATCATCGACTTATTTTTTTTTTCCCTTTTATCAGACATTTGAAACTACAGGAACTCGATTAAAAATAAAATGAAACTATAGACACACATCCTGTAACCTTTTGCAAACGTTGTAAAACTAAATTCCTAACTTAAAGACTTGTCTTTCCTGTACACAAGAGAGAATTATTATAATAATATTAGGCCCCCCAAACTCCTTCATGCTAATTAACTTGTGCATATTTCACTCTCTTTTTATAGAAAAATTTCTTATTTTAATGTTATTTGTAATATTTACCAATATTTATTTTTATCATAACATAATATTACTTCTTTTAATATACATCCTCATAGACACACACAGAGACACATATATATCTATATATGTACACACACAGATAGATAGATATATGTATGTATGTATGTATGTATGTATGTATGTATGTGTGTATGTGTGTGTATATATACATATATATATATATGTATATTCTTCAAATGCACACAATATAGTTTCAAAAAATTTTATGGAATAATTTATTTTGTTAGAAATGATATTAGATTATATTTTTTCCGAGAAACTTTAGTCACTTTTTTGAAAAGCTAATAGTCTATCGGTCAAAGCTCTTTACTTGTTCTTATTTATAAGAGACTCCAAAAATGGACAGAGTATCAAAATTGACAAGTCCAGAAATCAATTAATAGCTTGTCTTCTCTGGTAGCCTAACTTGGTTTGTTTTGGAGGGTGCCAAACTGGGCTCTCTTTATAAGCCTTGAATATAGTTAGCTACTTAGCTTCTTTTGCAAATATAATGAATTTTCTTGCTTTTTGAGTTTATTTACAATTTCTTGTATAGGGCTAGCTTTCACCATTTTATAGTTTAGAGTAAAATACATTCACCAAACCTCCCTCTATTTTGAAAATGTATGTAAACCTTCATTTTTATCCACCCAACCCATTAATTGACCATTAAGTTTGACTCAAACTTTTGTTTTGGCCAAAACACCATTCTTTTAACATTTTCATAAAGAAGGGTAAATCTGTAAAGATAACCGCAAGGACATCAACACACATCATACACAAAACATAAATGGAAGTTAAGAACGCGAAACATCAAAACTCCATATACAACTATAAAAACCAAATACCGCCGGCCAAGTTAAAGCTGCAACCGAATTGAAGATAAAAAGGATATCATCACTGATTTTCAGCAGCATGCGTGAGACCATGGCAACAAGCGAAGGTGAAGAGCTATGCGGTTATTTAACATAATATTTATTTAAACATTTATATTTGCTAAAAATAATTTTATATATAACTTATAATAATTATAATACATACATTTTCTAATTTTCTAATGTGTTATAAATTAATTAATTTTGATGATTATTATATTAAAATTTCATAATTTAAAATTTTCATCACATTTATTGAAAACACATTTTTATTTATCATCATATATTGCTAGTGTGAGAGACTAGAAGATTTTACTGTTTATCGTTACTATTAATAAATAATTGTGGCCTTCAAAACTTGAGTTTTGTTCTATATTTTTTAACATCATTTCTATTTTCATGGACAGAGAGAGAGATTATGGAGAAACTTCGACAATATTGGGATTTAGAAATTTTGAAATTTGATGGTCATTCCTACAACAACTTGATTGAATTGCACCAAATTAATTGCAAAAACAGTCAGAGAATTCCTGCCCTTGGGCAACTACCTGCTCTGAGGACCTTAACTATTAAAGGATTAGAAAGTGTGGTGGCTATTGGTTCTGAGTTTTTCCATGAAGATGGTTCTGCTTCACTTGTACCATTTCCATCCCTTCAAAATCTTCATTTTGAAAATATGCTCTCATGGGAAGAATGGAATTCAATAGATATGGATGCTTTTCCAAATCTCCACACTCTTTCCTTTCATGATTGTCCCAAACTAATTGGAAATTTGCCTCGCCAACTTCTTTCTTTAAAGAATCTACAGATTGAAAGATGTCCACTGCTTGCTTCTTCTATCCCAAACTGCCCATATTTGGACATGTTAGTTATAACAAAAAGTCCGAATGTAGTGTTGCAAGAGCAAGAATTGCCACCTTACCTAAGCCTTCTAATAATTCCTAGTACGCAAATGTCGGAGCCTCTATTTGAAATGATGGAAGTTGAAGATTTGATTGTTTGAGATTGTCCTGATGCAATGCCACTTCCAGTGATTCATATGCCACATTCAGTGAAAGAGCTAACTATAGCACATTGTGAGAATCTCAAGTTTGATTTGGTTTCAAAAGCACCTCTTCATCATCTCCGAAGAATTTCAATTTATAATTGAAAGTTTCTGAGGTCCTTGTTTGATGATATGAAACGTCTTCTCCCAATTTTAGAAGAGCTATTTATAGAAGGATGTCCAGAAATGGAGCCATTTCCAATAATTTTACCGTCAGGTTTAAAACGACTTGAGATAAGAGAGTGTGACAAGTTATTATCCTGTCTTACAGAATTGTATCACCTTTCAACTATCACTCAGCTTTAAATCTATTTTCCATCTGTGACATGCCATTACTTAGGGCTTAGACATCTAACCACTCAAGAACTAGAAATGTTGGATTCTCCCAATATTAAGAAAATAGAAGGAGAAATTATGCCTCCTTCTCTACAAAGGCTTCACATTTGTGATGATGGGTTTCTCTTAGAACAATGCCGCGACAATGATGATGATATTTGGCTGGAAAACTCCAACTATCCAGACACAGATTCAAGGTATCACTGATATGATCCCTTACTCCAATTATTAGTTTAATACTCCCTTTCCGCACATTTTTATAAGAAACAGCCACTAAGGTCATCCAATTAAATTGTTGTTTAAGATTAGTTAAAAATAATAAGTATGTCAGATATGTAATTTTTTTTTTTCAAATATACCCTTTTTTATAAAGATGGTGAATGAGAGAGAGTGAGTTTCGAAAAATGAGAGAGAATGATTGAGGGGTAAAAATGGAAAAAGCGCATTTGATTTTTAGAGAAACACAAATTGTTGTTTATCTTTTTGGCCTTTGGAATGCCAGCTCTCGGACCCAAACCCGTACCTTGCCGTTTTTAAAGCGTGGCTTTAAACCACAAATTAAAGCCACAAGGTAGCCAAATTGTTGTTTATACACAGTACCAAACCTAAATGACAAAATGTTGTTTATAAATATGGTAAAAAATGAAGGAATGTTGCTTATAAAAAGAACCAAATGAAGTATTATTACATTTTTCTTATTACATGCTTCCATATAAAATGTTCCTCAGTATTTAATTTTATGATTTGCTGAATTAATCCAAGGAAATTATTTCTCCCTGTTATGTAGAGTGCAGATAGATTCATTTGAGTGAAAATGTGAAATAAACTTCTACGTCACTTTTTCTTTTTTAGTACTTTTCTTTACTCTCAACCTCTTGAGGCATGCAATTTCTCTTATTTCTGGAAAATTTCTCCCTATTTAATTGTTCAATGATTTACTTCAAATGCCTTCATTTAATTGTTCTTTTAGAACTCCCTTCCAAGCCAATAAGTTACTTTTATTCAAGTACTTTTTTTGAAAAGGGAGTATACTTATTATTCCCAGATACATCATTCAAAATTCTATTCAAGTTACTACACAAATCATCATGTGACTACATTTATAATATTTGAATTAATATAATTGTCAACCCTCAAACTCTGAGCTGTCTATTTTTTGCAGCTTTATGGAAGTTTGCTTATCCTATAAAGACGATGAAGACATGAATGATACAAAAATTCAGGTAATTCTAGCTAAGAGTTGACCTCTAACATGACTCTGTATAACGGAATTAAGGTGAGTGGTTACACACATTCTTTGATAAAAATGTCCTTTGACACTTTAGATACCATCATATTCACCAACAAATTTAAAGTCGATGATCAAATTTTTCAAATGATGAATCAAGATAAGTTAGATAGGCCGTTATTTTATTTTGATCTTGAGGGGAAAACTCTAACGGTTTGGATGTATAGGAGGGATTAAACTCATGACCTCATTTATTAAGGAGCTTTCATATACCATAAAGTGACAAGATAATTGGATATTTTTCTTTTTATTTCATTGTTATAAAAAGTTTAATTAGGAATTGGTTTTTTTTTTTTTTTTTAAAAAAAGTTCAATGAGGCCTTATTTAAGATGTTCATCTTTCTTTCTCTTTTGATGCATTCTATTTTTAATGTTTTTTAGTGTTGTATACGTAAGACTTTTACTATTGTATTCTTTTTTTTTTTTTGGGGGGGGGGGGGGTTGTGATGTCTTGGCATTAGGAGTTTAGGTGTAAGAAATCTTCTTCTATTGTTTGCATTTTTTTGGTAGTAATATTTGATATAGGCACGATATTCCCCCACCATAAGTAAGGGCTATCAATAAAAATTGGAGGTGCTGTCCTCTTTTCTTCAAAAAAATAAAATAAAATAAATCATAATGTTTTTTTTTTTTTGGACTCCTTAACTATTTGGAGGTAGAAGGAGAAATAGTAAGCCGTCCATCAGTATTTGAAACGAGGCATTTGTTATAAATACGATGAATTTGAATTGAAATATATGAAGTTGTAAGTTAACATATGTGATCTGTTTTATTTGATGCATAAATTTAGGAACTTTTCTATCATCTATTCAACACACGAAAGTGCCACCATCGACAAGTCAAGGCATCTCAAATGATAAGTCAATATGTACATACTTATATGGCTCAGAGCCTGGAGCAATTGGAAATTTAATTGAGCTCAACTTCTGAGTAATGGTAGCTTTCAATATAAAATTAATGTATTCAACTCAAACCTCTTACGGACAACATAAATGTTTAATATTTTTTGATGTCTCTAATATTTTCTATTTCATGAGGATGAATAAAAATCTTTTCATTATAATATCAACCAACAGATCCTCCAAATTCCCTAGAAGAGGAAAATCTTAAAATTGTAGACTCGGGAGGATTTTGGGGGTTACCTAAACATCTTCCATCTCCCTCCTCAATACAAAACTTACTAATTAACAAAGGGTTTTTCGGGGTAAAAAAAAAAAAAACCAATTACATTCCAATGAAGGAATAATGATTTTACCAATTACATTTTTGTTATTGATATGTAACACTTTTCTGTTTTTTTTTTTGGGGACATAATTGAGGAATTAATCTTAATTTAAAATATAAGATATTTCTCCCAAATTTATTATTTCCCCCATTTACCCCTAAAATTAAGCATAACAATAATTAATACCAAAAATAATGAGCATCAAATACTAAAACATGGGGTTTCATTCATCCAGAGACTCAAACAGTGCTCTTATTCTTATTTACATATTAAGCTTATTGTAAGCCTATCATTTTTTTTATATGATCAGGTTCCCTTCGAAGTTTATTTTTTTTTTTTTTTTTTTTTTTTTTTTTTGGTCAACAAGGAACATATATTGATACTAATAATAAAGGTTACATCAAACGATTACAACAAGAAACTAAACAAAAACAAACCAGAATAAGAAGACTAACAAATACAACAACACCAATCTAAATGTAAGAAGAGCTAGTCACCACAAAACAAATAGAAATAAAAGTAACTCCAAAGACTTCATCGGAACTTTACGGACATCCAAGGTTAAAAAGGACAAGAAAGAAGGTGTTGGTTGCAAAACCCACCCGATCGGGCACACCTCCTTATAAGAAAAAGCTGCACATAGATTAGCTATATAATCACCCCTACTTGGGGTACGGGACGAAGAACACCCAACCTCGAATAAAAAAGACAAGTAAAGTCTTGAAAAATACTTTTGCTCCTCCATTGAAGCGAGCTTGGTGACATCAACCACCCATTGAACACATTTTGGCTAACATTAGCAATATGGATTCGCCCCCATCGAACAATCCTAGAGATCATGGTCCTCTCATAGATAAGGCACAAAATAGTAGCAACCATCCATAAAACCCTTCCCCCAAAAGCACAAATCCAATTCACTACAAAAAAACGCCACCATAATTACCCAAACCCACATCATCGTAGACAAACACAAACATAAAACACCCAAATCCACAACATAAGAAGACAAAAATAAACATAAAGCAGTAAAGACAAAATGAAAAGGAAAATAGAGACACCCCCTCCGCCAGAAACCACCAACGGGCCAGAGGCCACCGCTGAGCAAGAGACCTCTGACGAGCCAGAGACCACCATCGAAGGAGACGTCGAAGCAAAAACTCCCACCGCTAGAGACGAGAGAGGGCCACATCTACATCCAGAACACAGAGGACCGCCGGAGCAAGGAAGACGGTGAGGAGGAGACCGAAGGAGAGCCGGCGGTGGAGAAGAAGGAAGGCCGCCGCTCTATTTCTCCGTTCCAACCTAAAACCCGCCAGATCCTTACTCATCGAGGGCCGATCTGGTCTTCTGCCGCGGTTGTGGCTTGAAAGGAGGCTCACCGGCGGCAAAGCTGCCGCCGGCGAGGCAAGAGCTATAGTGAAGAAGGGGGTTAGGGTTTCGCAAGGGAGAGCGAGTTCGAGAGAAAGTCGCGACTCCTCTAGACCCTTTTTCCCTTCGAAGTTTAGAGGGTAAAGGTTCTCACCTCTTTCAACAAATGTATTTCTTGATATTCAAATTTGTATTCTTCTTTTTATGAAGTGAGACTTTTTATCATCTCAACCAACGGCTTGTTGGTAGCTTATTGCAACTTTTTATAATGGTATCAAAAGCTAAAATAAAAACTTAAGAAAAAATAACGGCAATTTAAGAAAAACATGTGAAATTTATTATTATTGCCATATTGTAGCCATATCAACTAATTATTGTGGGTAAAAATAATAAATTATTATTTTATGCAAAAATTGTGTTTGTGCATGTAACGATTAAAATTTGGAAAAATTATAATAAATGGCCTAAAAATAATAATATTTATTAATAATGACTATAAAAATAATAATTATTTTGTAAGGCTAGAAATTAAAACATTAAAGTAGAAAGACTAAATTGTCTCTTATCTCCAAATTCTCTTACAACTATAACACTGTCACTACAGCTAATAAATACTAGTACATCAACTAATATGAAGAAATGTTGACTCCCCTGCGACTTTAGTTTACACTCACAGTCACACTACTAACTATTTAAAATTAAACATTTTCGGAAGAAAATAAATGGAAAAAAAAAAAAAAAAAAAAAAAAAAAAAAAAAAAACAAAAGGTCTCCTTTTCACCTTAACTCTCTGTAAGTTTTTATTCTTCAATTGAAGCACATTCTCATTGCTTTTTGACCATAATTAACTTCGTACGTACGCGCTCAATCTTCTGTTGCTCACCTTTTTCATGAGCAAGTTCTCATTTAATGTACCACAAAATTAACTCTCGTTGTTCAAGGCAATTTCCTCCTTCTGAGTGAGGGCGAGTTTTCTCTCCTCTTCCCGTTTTTCCCCTTCGTCGGAGTGTCCATCTCGTCTAATCAGAGCGTTTTGCTCTGGCAGAGAGAAATCTCTACTCATCGAGGTTCTCTCTTCGTCAATCATTTTGTCTACTTTTTGGCTATTCCTTACCCAACACGCTTTTTTAGAGAGTACCTATGTGGCATTTTTCAATCCCGGAGATGAAGACGTTGTGCCAACGGAATCCTGGAAGCTCTTGTTTCAAGCCGCCTTCTTCTTCTTCTGATGCAGTTTGTACTCAGTCACACAGCAAATCGTGAGGAGAAATATGGCGATGCAGCTGACCACTTGCTTTCTTTGCTGGAACTTCACTCACCTCAGCTGCAATCACTCTAATGCAGTTCGCTTTCCCTTGCCCTCGCATCGGTTTCTCACGGCTTCTTGTAGAATGCGACAGCGTAATCTCAGGTGCTCACCGTTTACTTTACTTTACCACATGTTAATTGTTTTGGAAGTCTTGATTTCTTTGATTAATTTTGGTTCGCCAATAATTTGTTCAAGTTGATTTCGCTGGACGAGTTGGTTTTTTGATCGGGGCATGGTTTTGATGGATTTTTGCATAATGTTTTTATTGTCATTCTTTCGTCGATTGATTGAACCGTGGGTTTTTATGAACGTTTCATTTTCAATGTTCATGGTGTTGTTGAACCCAGAAAACGCGATTCTTTGGTGCTGTTTATGCTTTGCCTCTTTCTCATGGAGCCCCTCCCACTGAAGGAGATCTCCATCCAAGTGAAGATGAGGACTCTGAGCTGAGAAAGGTTTGCTTGGATGGCATACCAAACTTGAACAAGGAAATCCTAGACACTAATACTGATACAGACAGTGATAGCAGTGATCATATCGAGTATATCGATGTGGAGAATTTGAATAATCCTGCTGTACTAGCTGAACCAGCACCTTTGGTATATACTTCAACTAGAGCTTGAAATTGTGGTTTTATCTCTCTGGTTTCTTCCGTAGAATTCTGTCTGTTCTGTTCAATTCTTTTCTGTTTGGATGTTGGTGTGTTCACGTACACAGATCTATGGACTACGTATTTAGGTATTTGATGGTTAAGACTACAGATTATTAAACTTACTGAGAAATTTGGGAGAGCAGAAAGTTCGGAGGAAAGGAGTAAGAGACCAAACTCAATATATGATTGAAAATTCATTATTGGCGTGTGCATAAAAGTGACCCTGCAAGCTCTAATTAATACCATGTCTGTACAAAGGTCCTAATACCTTTTCTTTTGGCTGCACTATGGATAACCTTTCTCTTACAAGACTGGCCTTAATTTGTCTCCTCTGAACAAGATACTCAAGAAGTAACTCTTGTCTTCATGTGCAAAACTATATCAAACTGTATAATATTTTGGCCTTCTTTTTCTAAGTTTTCTTTGACTCTCTTGTATGTTTACTCTCTTGGGGATCACGTGTTTGGGAAATGTGTCAGCACATCATTTACAAAGAATCAAATCATGTTTCAGCATGCTATAATTGATTCCGTTAAACATCCTATCTCTTGGATCTCTGTTTGAAATGTCATGAGAAAGAGGAAGCTAAAAGATTAATGTATCAATGGTTTCTGTTGCTATATATGCAGATGTAATTTATTTTCTATTGAGAAGTACGATTTGAAGTACATTCCTACTTATTGGTTTATCTGTAATTGATATTGAGTGACATGTACTGAATAGAACCTATTTATTTATATAGTTTGTTTGTATCCATGTTGAAATTTGAGGTTCACAAATTGTGGGGATGAAGATAAACTCCTTACCTCATTTCAGCCCCAGTACTTTCTTTTGTTTTATAACATTATGATAAAGAGCTTAGCTGGAAGATAAAGAAACATTACAAAGCTACCTATAGATAAATAACTCTCTCATCTTTAGAACAAATTTAGAGAAAAATCATAACAGCCAACAATAAGACTCCTAACAGTCTCTCATACTTCATAAAAATAATTCAAGGTTTCTCAAGAATCATGTAAGGTTTGTAAAACAAAAAATGCCAAAAGAAAGAAAGAGGAAGGATCATGTCAATAAATAGTAAAGTAGTGGTACTCACATGTTTTACTTTTATATAATACATTGATGATTTTGATTTCTTCATTTTGAAATAGGGCATAATTGATGTGGCAAAGCAGGCTCAGCAGTTGCCAAGTAGTTAAGTCAAGGATTTGTTAGGCTTGATAAAAAGAGTAGAAAGAAGTAAGATGCCTTTCTGAAGCACTTAACAATTTTCCCCTCATCTCCATATTTACAGTTCAATGGCTTGTTACCTTTTGTTGAGAAATGTAAGTTCTTGTGGCAGACATCCATCTTTTAAATCAAGCCAGAGTTCATTCAATTGGAGACCTTGAAAAGGTTCTATCCGAGAAGGAAGCCTTGCAAGGAGAATTTAACTTGTTGGAGATGAGGTTGGCAGAAACTGATGCACGGATTAAAGTTGCCACCCAGGAGAAGATACCTGTGGAATACCTGGAGAACCATTTAGAGGCGCTGCGTAATGAGATGACTCGCAAGGGAATTGCTGAAGGAAGAGGCACTGAATTGCATGGTTCACAGTACTCTCTGGCTCAGAATGATACAATTCACTCCCTTACTGAGGAGCTTAGCTCATTAAGAGCAGAAAATGCCTCCGTAAAGAATGCCATTGAATCACCGAAAGCAGAGCATAATGATGTCAGGAATACAGGTGAACATTTAGTAATGTTGGAAAAGGAGCACAACTTTGGAATCTGCAATAAAAGACTTGGAAGCAAAATTGTCAGTTTCTCAGGAAGATATATCAAAACTATCTACCCTAAGAGTTGAATGCAAGAATTTATCTGAAAAAGTTGAAAATTTGCAATTGTTACTTGATAAGGCAACAAAACAAGCTGATCAAGCCACAATAGTTTTGCAAGAAAATCAGGACTTGCAAAGAAAGGTTGATAAATTGGAACAATCCCTTGAAGAAGCTATATTTATAAGCTATCATTAGATAAATTACAAACATATAATGAACTAATGCAACAAAAGATAAAGCTATTGGAAGACTCTATTTAAAAGTCTGACGAAGAGCTACAGTCTTATGTTCATTTGTATCATGAGTCAGTGATGGAATTTCAAGACACAGTTAATACTCAAAAAGAATAAAGCAAGAGAAGAGCACTAGATGAACCAGTGGAAGATATGCCATTGGAATTTTGGAGTAAGTTATTGGTTAAAATTAATGGTTGGTCACTTGAGAAGAAAATTTCAACAGATGATGCTATGTTATTGAGAGAGAAGGTGTGGAAGAGAGATAGTATTCAAGATACCTACATGGCTTGCAAAGAGCAGAGTGAAGAGGAGGTTATTTCTGCATTTCTTAGGCTTAAATAGAAAAATTGTAGTATATGCATCTTCCCTTGTCTTATGCATACCTCATTTTTCTTCTTTAGTTCAGGATTATATGTGATTTAGATTGCAGTAGTGATGGCACCAGTAGCTAAGGTCAACTCATCATCTTCCTTTTTGTTTTTCTCAATATAATTTTCCGTTAGTGAAAAACATGTCGAGCTATAAAATATATTCCATCAATCCTATCCAAAACTGCTGATCAATTGGAAGAATCAGTTGAAGAAGCTAATGGATTCTGTTATTGCTAGGACTCTGAGAAGGGATGTTTCATTTTTCTCCGACAGTTTTCCTCTGAAAAAGTCATTAAATATCCCTTAAACTCAGATGTAACGGATGCATGAGGTCTCTGTTGTCTGATTGTTAGACTGGATCTTTTGAATTTATCCTAGGATGTCATTCTCTGTTTTCATTTACAATATTTTTTTCACATTTACCCATAATTATGTTGGGTTTTTTTGCCACAGGTTGGCGGTTTGGGGGATGTTGTCTGTTGTCTCAGTAAAGTTTTTCAGAAGAAAGGACACCTAATTGAAATTGTTCTTCCCAAATACGATTGTTTGCAATATGAACATATCCGTGAACTGAGGGTATGATATTCTATTAAGAATGATTTGTCTGGTTGTTAGAATCTAAATTTCCTGAAGTACTCATGATAATTTGATTACTTTTTCAGGCTTTAGTTGTAGAGATAGAGTCCTACTTTGATGGCCAACTGTTTAAAAATAAAATATGGGTTGGCACTATTGAAGGGTTGCAATTAAATTTTCCATTTTAATTGATTTTTTTTTTTTTTTAACCTAACTCTTTTTATGCAGGGCTTCCGTTTATTTCATTGAGCCCCATCATCCTAATAAGTTCTTTTGGAGAGGAACATTTTATGGAGAGCATGATGTTTTAAACGCTTTTCATATTTTAGCCGTGTAGCTCTCGAGTTTCTCCTTCGTGCTGACAAGAAACCTAACATTATTCATTGCCATGATTGGCAAAAGGCTTTTGTTGTATGCGCTATCATCTTTTATGAGTGAACTTGTTCTTCCTTTGGATTATTTATGTGACACTGGATTTTCAATAATCAAATTTTTATTTATTTGTTTGCTAGGCTCCTTTATATTGGGATCTTTATGCCCATAGGGGATTCAATTCAGCCAGAATATGTTTTACATGCCACAATTTTGAGTATCAAGGCACTGCACCTGCTTCAGAATTGGCATCATGTGGTCTAGATGTTGACAATCTAAACTGACCAGATAGAATGCAGGACAAATTACAGCTTTACATTCCAATTGTCAGGGTGGAGTTGTTTTCTCTAACATTGTGACAACAGTGTCACCCACCTATGCCCAAGAAGTGCGAACTGCAGAAGTATGGTTTTTTGCTCTCATTTGTGGATATAATGGAGTTTTGCTCCATCAAAATATCAATTTTTGTTTACCCAAATAGCGAGACAGGCACAAGCTCTGACAAGTGTGGGTTGAAGTAAATGAAAAGGCCTTGGTCTAATTTTGTGAATAAATGCTTCAAAAAAGAGCACATAGATACTGTAAAGGAACCCAAAAAATTTATTCATGAATAACAAAATGCATCAGGAAAGAACTACTATTATCTCATTACAATGGTTTTCTGGTTTCATTCTATCATTTTGTTGGGGCTAGCTGTGTTCAAGATGTCTTTATTTGTATATATATTTAATTTTGACACGTGTTGGGAGTGTCATTTTCTGATTATGCCAACACTACTGGAAGTATGTATTTCCCTACTTTCTAGCATATAAATTTTCATATCTATTTTTTAAGCTTGAATGGTTTTTAAAGAATCCTGTAGTTGTCTGAGATGTTCTTTTGAATAATAAGGCTGCTTGTTCTCTAGGATGGTCTCCATTCAACACTTAATTTTCATTCCAAGAAGTTCATTGTTATTCTAAATGGTATCGACACTGATGCATGGAATCCCGCCACTGACACATTTCTTGAAATCCAATATAACGCAAATGATCTTCAAGGGAAAGCAGAGAATAAGAAAGTCATAAGAAGAAAATTGGGTCTTTCATCTGGAGATGCTCGGAGGCCATTGGTAAATTTTAATTTTAATTTCGGATGGGATTTTGTTCGATGCAGTCAATCACAGTTTATCTGTTTCCTTTTTGAAATAAATACTATTTTCTATCAATTAGAACATCTCAGTCATTAACATTAGTGCTATTCTGATTTTTGTCAATTTCTGACTAATGATGCAATCTCTTTTTGATATTGATTTCCTGTGCCATTGCTGGTTTTTATTCTTCTTGGTTCAAGTCCGGTCCCACATATTCAGGTTTTAGTTGCTTCCCTTCTGTCTGAAGTTAGTGGGATTGTGGGATTCTATTTCAATTTACTCAAAGTCACAGAACATATAATGGGAAGGAACTTGCCCAAAAAAAAAAATCAAAACAGTCACATCAACTTAAAAATGAGGTGAAGGTCATAGAAAAATGATTTTTAATATAGTCATGCATTTGTTTTAGTTCTTAAATGACGAAAAGTCGAAAACAAACATAGAAAATTGCCATAGAAGATTAGACAAGGGCAAGGCATTGTATACATCTCTCTAATTGTAGATTTACAATTATAACTTAGATAAAAGGGCAATATTTGCAAAACAGGTTTTTTAGCAGATTAATTTTGTATTAGTCGAATCTTTGTTTCTTTTTTGAGTTTTGTTGTCTAGTCTCAATATATATTTTTTCAAACAATTCGGAGTAAGGTTGTGTACATCTATCCCTTACTAAACTCCACCTCCCATTAAAATAAAATTATAAGCTAATTCATTTTCTTATTTTTTGTCAAGTGATTAAAAAAATTTATTCCTTAGAGGGAGCTTGAGGGCATTGCCAACCAATTTCAGAATCATGATCAGATACGATTGATATTGAAGTATGATTAGTCTCTCTCACATGCCATCTTTGCTGCATCTGACTTGTTGCTTTGGCAAAAAAATTTCTATACGTTTGATTCAAGAATGATGATCAGGATAGCTTTCATATATAAATGCTTATGGTTCAAAGGTCAAGTTATGGTTAAAACAACTTTTTCTTTTTTGCTTTTAGCTTTTTTCTCATATTTGAAAATCTTCCAAAGACTTTTCAATATATTATTTAATATATTTTTTGGTCAATCTGACTTTTTTATTAAAAAAAAAAATCAAAGTTAAATCACATAACGTTAATTAATTTTATCCCAAAAGTCATAGGGAATAAAATTCATTTTTTCCCCTTGCTAATCTGTAAGTTGAGATCCGCAAAAGAAATATTCTAATTAAAAGGTGTTGTTAGACAAATGAATGATATTTCACCTAATTTTATATTTTGATTCGAAGGTAGGTGAGTAATCATGTATTTAAAAATAAGAAAATGTTTAAACAACAAACCCTATAATATGAAGTTTTATTTTATAATTCCAAGACAGGGATGTGTGGTGCGGAAATATTCAGGAAGCTCCGTGGTGCAGAAATATCCACAATCACCTCCAAACTCATATTCGTTAGAAATTCAACGCTTAGATCAAATTTTGAGTGGTTAGGATTTAACATTCAACAAAATATTTTTCATGTAACTTATCAACCCCGTACGTGAAATATATTAGTGTTAGTTAATAGTTAGTGATATATTAGTGGAGTAGCATCGTATCTTTGTGTATTGGGCCCATACAGGAGTGTGTGTGTGTGTAGTCTGCGCCTATATAAGGCTGTCTCTGTAGGTTGGTTTAGATGATGAAATAATAAAGATCCATTTACTTTAACATGGTGCCAGAGCCAATATTTTTTTTTCAGTTCATTAATTCAGGTCAACTATTTTCCTAACCCGGTTGAATCTTGATTCCCCGATTAGGGCTTGGCAGCGACAAAGAGCGATCGCTTTCTCTCACGTGGAACAATACGCATACACCCTTCCCATTGTTTCTTGTTTGAAATCCGCGGTGGTTAGGTGGTTTTTGATTCTTGCCCCGATCATCGACAATGGCTTGCATCGCTCTTCAATGCTAGTTCACGGTGGTTCAAGGTTTCTTGGTTGAAAGCCACGGTGGTTTACATGTCACATGCCATCTTTGCTGCATCTGACTTGTTCATTTGCCCAAAAAATTTCTTTACGTTTGATTCAAGAATGATGATTAGGATAGCTTTCATATATAAATGCTTATGGTTCAAAGGTCAAGTTACAGTTAAAGCAACTTTTTTTTTTTCCTCATATTTGAAAATCTTCCAAAGACTTTTCAATATATTATTTAATATCTTTTTTGGTCAATCTGACTTTTTTATTAAAAAAAAAAAAAAATCAAAGTTAAATCACATAACGTTAATTAATTTTATCCCAAAAGTCATAGGGAATAAAAGTCATTTTTTCCCCTTGCTAATCTGTACGTTGAGATCTGCAAAAGAAATATTCCAATTAAAAGGCGTTGTTAGACAAATGAATGATATTTCACCTAATTTTATATTTTGCTTCGAAGGTAGGTGAGTAACCATGTATTTAAATATAAGAAAATGTTTAAACAACAAACCCTAGAATATGAAGTTTTATTTTATAATTCCAAGACAGGGATGTGTGGTGCGGAAATATTCAGGAAGCTCCGTGGTGCAGAAATATCCACAATCAAAAACTCACATTCGTTAGAAATTCAACCCGATCAAATTTTGAATGGTTAGGATTTAACATTCAACAAAATATTTTTCATGTAACTTATCAACCCCGTACGTGAAATACATTACGGGCTCTTAAATATCATAATGTTATCATTTTTTTTTTTAAAACTTTTGTCATGGATTAATTGTTGGTGGGGTAGGAATTTCAGATGATCTAAGTAGCTTCTAAGAACGTTGTCTTTAAATATTATTCCCCCTACATTATTATACAGATCCTTCCTGAAATTATTTTTAACTCAACGCTTGATTCTTTGCAGTGCTGTGAGATCTGATCTCTTAAGCAATTCCTAAGCATTGCGCCTCGTCTTCATCAACCATGACACATCGAGCACCATGCTCATCGATCATTTCAAAATGATGCTTCAAAAAACGCTAAGGCATAATCCTACCAGTTCAAACCTAATGTTTAGGAAGACAAATTAAAAATAATAACATCACATCATTATACAAAAAATAATAATAACATCACATCAAAATGTTGTCCAATCTCCGGCCGGCATTTATCTGGAAGGCCAAATAACTAATATTTTTAATACATTATTAATATCATTCAGTCAAGAAAAGATATATAAGGTGGGATAGCTAAGAAAAATCAGCTGCTGAAGTTGGCGGATAAGAAGTAAAGAGTTTGTGGAATTTAACACTGTAATTAAGGGAAAGTTTAGCAGGACGTACATTTAGCATCTATATAATATAATTTTTTATAAGTCAGTTTAAAAGCATAAAGTATAAACTAGTGATCCCATCATTGTAAAAGTATAATGATATGAATTCCCCTTGAAACATACAAATGATATGTCAGCCATCATCCAATCTCATTTAGGTCAATGTACTATTACAAAAAGGTGATTTTACTTCCCTAAGAGACGTCTCTAAAAACAAAAGACGGTGGCTTTCTTGTAATTATGTATGAAAATTTCGACATATTAGGCATCCCTTTAGCAAAAAGAACGTTCAAAGTTGATTTTTGGTATCCCAAATTTAAATTGGGATGCCAAAATTTGAGTTTTGGCATCCCAATGCAATTTGGGTAGCCAAAAGAATCGCTTTTAGCGTCCCAAATTTGAATTGGGAAGCCAAAAGCACCACTTTTGGCCTCCCAATTCAAATTTGGGACGCCAAAAGTGGTGTTTTTGGTGTCCCAAATTTAAATCAGGATGCCAAAGACGGTAAAATTTAGATCCTACCCTTTATTAAAAAAATTTCAGATCCACACTATTAAAAATTTCAGATCGCGCCCTCAGTAATAGTGTACGCACGTTCGAAACGTTAAAGCAAAAAGTGAGAGCGAGAGATCAAAGAATCATACGCGCTCTCTTGCCCCCTCGTTATCTTGGATCCACAATCTCTTCCCTTGCCCCACGATGGCGTTCGCTCGAAGCCATTCCATGTCACGTCTACGTCTACGTCTTCAAGCGTGTCCTCGAAGTTCGCATCTTGGTCCGGACCGCAAAGATGAAGGTCAATAGTCACCACAAAAAAGTCCCTAGGGACTTTTTCGTAATTATTTCGTACCTTGGGACCTCACCGTGATTTTCCCATAAGAATAATAATAATAACATCACATCAAAATGTTGTCAATCTCAGGCATTTTTCTAGAAGGCCAAATAACTATTATTTTTAATACTACCTCATGTCCTAATTATAGGACACATTTAGAAGTTTATCTTAGTCTAAGTTATAAGATAAAGTTTTAATTTTTTTCAATTCACTAGTGCAAAAAAGGGCTTTAAGACCGCCTCATTTAGACCGGATTATAGAGGATTCGGTCTAAAAAGTATGACCGGTGGCAGTTTCATAAATATAATAAACTTTTTGAACCGAATTATAAAGGATCCGGTGTTAAAAGTATGACCGGTGGCAATTTTGTAAATATATAGAACACTTTTAATACCGGATTATAAATGATTCAATCTTAAAAGTATGACCGGTGGCAATTTCATAAATATATAGATCACTTTTAAGACTAGTTTGTAAAGGGTCTCGGTCTTAAAAGTATACTTTTAAGACAACTTTTAAGACTGGTTGTTTCAAACAACTGGTCTTAAAAGTGTTAAAAAATATATATGACTGTGGCAATTTTGTAAATATATAAAACACTTTTAAGACCGGTTGTTCCAAAAAATAGGTCTTAAAAGTGTAAAAAAAAAAATGACCGATGGGAATTTCGTAAATATATAGAACACTTTTAAGATCGGTTGTTTCAAAAAATAGGTCTTAAAAGTATACTTTTAAGACCGGTTGTTTCAAAAAATCGGTCTTAAAAGTGTTATATGACCGGTGACAATTTCGTAAATATATAGAATACTTTTAAGACCGGTTGTTTCAAAAAACAGTCTTAAAAGTGTTATATGTTTGTATCAAAAAAAAAAAAGGGTTATATGACCTAGGTGGCAATTTCGTAAATATATAGAATACTTTTAAGACCCGTTGTTTCAAAAAACAGGTCTTAAAAGTATACTTTTAAGATCTTTTTTTTAAAAAAATAAAAAAACAGTCTTAAAAGTGTTTTTTTTTATAAAAAAAAATGCTAACTTTGCTATACCCGTTAAGTCCGAGAGTCTGCTTTATCTTCTTGGTGATATAACTTTTACTTAGTTATAGATTCAACGAGTGTCCCAAAAACCTCACGAGTTAAATCCTCAGCAAGAATGCCATCATCTTCCTCCATCCTACTCGCAATCTTCGTAAATCATTCCAAGAGCCACACAATCAAATCCTTAGCAACGTTGGTGGTGAGATGCTTCGAGGGTTTTACAATGGCGTCAACTCCAATCCTCAGAAACAGTGAAAGCGTACTACTTTGAGGATTCTGGATGACGGCGGCTCCTTCCTCTTCGATCTATGGCTCCTCTAATGCCTTCTTCGCACAGATCCGGCTTAAAATCAAACCCAGATCTCTTCTTGCGTAAGTCTCGTTTATTCCTACCTTGATCGCTCGCTCGATCCGGACTTCGATTTTGGTTGCTTGAAGTTTTGCTAGCATCGACAAGAGGGTCCTGCTCAGATTTAGTTGCTTTAAGCTTGTGATTTTTTTGTAGATCTGGACTTCAATTTCACCTCTGATTTTATATTGATTTAAATTCGATTTCCATAGTGAATGTGTAACATCCCATTTTCAAAAGCAGTATATATATATATATATATTTTCATCAGAGTAGAGCATCGGAGCGATTGAGTAACTGATATTTATATTCAAAATGCCGTAAGTCCGTCGATTACGTAGCGGTACATTATACCGAGTGTTTTCAAAGTAAATAACAAAAGAAAGTCTTCGTGAGTCCTTATGCGTGCCGCTTGCCTTTCTCCTCGATCCTCGGTCCTCCCGACCCTGACGCTATGTTAAGAGCTGAGGTTCAATGCCCATTGAACCTCAGGTAACGGTTAACCTCATGCTCAGGTAATACAGTATATGAATGACAGATATTCATGACATTATAGCAGTAATCAATACATAAGCACACAGCAGATGCAAGATTAACATATCAACAAGTACATAGCACACAAGCACATGTAAAGTCATCCCTGTTTGCACTAGCCGGTGCCACGATGGCCCCTCGTGTCCTCGCTAGGAAAACTCAACGGCATTATCAAGACTATAACCCGTATAAAGCTGAATGTATAAATAGGTGATCTAAGCCCCATAAACTTAGTCACAAGTGCCGGCCCAAGACCTAGTCTTGTCCATCACTTCATAAATCATTCTATCACATATATGCATACAAGACACATCGAGTTAAAGTTACGTAAGACGGACGTACCTTAGTCATGATGTCGGTACGTTGACGTTTGGACTGTGATCGTGTTCAACCTATAACGGTAATGTCATATCTATTAATTCCCAATAACTTCCTAGCAGATATCCTAGTCACTAATGACCTTTTTACCCTTGGTAGGATTATCTCTCAACTTATCACATTTAATTCTTCAAAAACGCTGGTCCAGAATTCTGGACAGATTTTTATCTAACTTTGAAAAATCATAATTAATTCTAGACAAATCAAAACGAGGATCCGTAAAATTATTTGGAATTCTTAAGATGTCTATTTTCAAGTAAAAATAATAAATTTTTCCCAGATTACACGGACTACTCCCAGGTTTAAATTTTTGAGCCTCCGCCCAGAATTTTTCCAGAAATTCGTAGCCCAACTTTGAGAATTTTTATCTCTCTCTACAGAAATCATTTTAACATGTTCTTGGAATATTTAAAAAGCCCTATGAGTCTAATTTAACCATGAATTTTCCCAGAATTTTGTGACTATATTTTCAATATGAAATTTTGGCATATTCATCACTGATTCCAGAATTTTCAAAACCAATGAAATTTCACCGAACTTCGTTACTTTGATGATTTCCTTCCAAAAATTTTGCTATATAACCTCTCTCATCATTTTTTTCAAGACTAGCCCAATTTTGACCATAAAAACATGTAAATAAAATTTATTCTAGAATATTTAAGATCTACACTACTTCTATCTAAGAATTCTAAAAACTAAAGACTAGAAACTAAAAAACTAAAGACAAGCTTACCTCTTGAAGCTCTTGAACTCCTTCCTCCTTCTTAGAAATCACCACTTGGTGGTTGATTTGGTGTGAAGAATGAGGAGAGGCAAGGCCTCTATTTATAGGGAAAATCCCAAGGTTAAAATGGTAATCTCAAGCCCAATGTGGGCCCTACCATTTGCCTCTTCCTTAATCTCAACCATTAGATCTAAACTTAATCAAGAAGTTTTAATCCTCACCCTTCATTATAAAGCATGTGCTCTTGTGATGTCATCTTGATGACATCATCAAAGCTTAGGTGTTATTGTTGATTAATTTACTTTAATGAAATCTATTTTTGGTTGCTTGATCAATTACCAATACTTTTGAATTCTGTGTATGTATCTTGATTAGTAGTTGGATATCAAGATTTATGGTCTAATTAGATTTCACCTTGGTTGTACTAAGCTTATACATCAACGTTTGCAAAAATAGCCTTTACTAGGCTTACTTTCGGCGTTAAATTATGTGGGTTCAAGATAAGTTCTTATATTTTCTCCAAGGTTCCTACTTCTTCACAACTATTTAAATTTGTATAAATTCTCACTTTATTTGTTGTTATGAGTTTTTACTTGTGTACATCGAGATATTTCTTGGATTTCAAACCATTATCCAATTTGCTTTAATTCTTTTTTCTCTCTCTCTCATTGGAAAAACCTTTTCTCATGGATTAAGCTTTATGAGGCTTAATTAAGGCCTTTGGATTTGGATTTATTAAATTTAATCTTAGCCCTCCATATCTAATCTTAATTAGCATCCCTAATAAAGTAGTTAAGTGTAATTGTCAAAATATGATTGGTTCTAAGATTAATTAGAAACAACTTCCATGCTAATCCTAGCCCTTCACTAGCCCTTGTTTCTTAATTAAGGTAATACATCCTTAATTATGCCTTTAACATATGCCACTAAATTAATTGTGAATGTTTATGAAAATAATTCAACTAACATAGATTGAATCATCCACTAATTGTTGGCAATTTTCTCTAATTGGTTTAATTATTTCCTCACAACTTTTTAGCTTTTCATGGTCATTTATGCACCATGTATTAATTCAATAATTATAGGGAAATTTATGATCCCTAAAATAAAATTAGATTTTTGCCTCTTTAAATTCCAAGGAAAATAAACAAATAAATTACTAATTAGAGACAACATACTTTCCTATTCTAAATAGGTATTATTTGGCCAAACTATAATATTTAAGAGGCATATGAATTTTGGGGTATTACATGTAATGCTTTCTCGTTTCTTGTTATTTTTTCTTATTTCGGACTTTGTAATAATACTTTTTGTTTTTCTTGTTGTTGTTGCTTCCAATCTTCTCTTGGTTCTTCGTCGCCGATGACGTAAGAACATTCAAAATGTTGCCAGATCTGGTGATTTGGGACCCATTGTTTCATTTGGGGGTTTTTTTTTTTTTTTCGAAACACTTTTAAGACTGGATATTTCAAAAGTTCGGTCTAGAAATGATTTTTTTTAAGACCGGTCGTTTACCATATTTTTAATACCGCCTGGAACGAGACCGGTTCCAGATCCGGTCTTACGAGGTGTCTTTTGTCCGGTCTTAAAAGGCTTTTTTGTATTAGTGATTTCTTCCCAAAATACCCCTATTAGCACTTTATCAATAATAATTAAACACAATAATAATTTAATAATGCACCTATATATTCTATAAAGTGAGTAATGCTTGCAATTCATTAATGCCACATACACCTCAATTCTCAATTCTACTATTCTTTTTTTTAAATAAAACAATTTTGAAAATCTGGAAGGAGTATTATATCAACTCTATGGTTATTGTCAAGACCTTTGTGGCTTTCAAGTGATACAGTACCTGGAAGGCAAGTCTCCATCCACCGTTCGAGCCAACTCCAGCTCATGTTTGGCTCTACATTGTTGCTGTAATATTTGTTTGATTTTCTCTTGGAACAGATTCACGGCTGTAGAAAACAAGATTTTTTTGGGAATAAGTTTGGGAAAATATCACTCAGGTCCCAAGAAACATAAAAAATATCAAAAAAATCCAATCGAAAATCACATATCAAAATATTATTGTATTGACAACAAAATTTAAAAACCTGGACCCATTTTGAATATGAAGTCCCTAAACGTATAGAAGTAATTCAGAACAGAAAAAGCCATATTGATAACCGGTAGTGCTATATTAACAACAAAATATAAAAACCTAGCCATTTTGAAACACAAGTCCCTAAACGTACAATGGCCATTCACAACCGAAAAATCTATATTGACAATAGGAAGTGCTATATTGACAACAAAATTTAAATACTTAGAGCCATTTTGAAACTCAAGTCCCTAAACGCACAGTCCATGATGATGGTGATTCGGCTCTTTGTGTGAGGTTTCCACGAATAGATATTACTTCCTTGTTTAGTGACGGTCGGCACGACTTTTTTTATAGCTATGGAGTTGCTTCGACACGAGTCCCACATCGCTTAGACATCTTTCAGATCTTTTGTTTATATAGAGTAAGCACATTCCGTGGTGCATCCCTTCAAGGACATCCGATAAAAGTGGAACAATACAGAGAAGATTAGCATAGCCCCTGCGCAAGGATGACACGCACAAATTGCGAAAAAATTCCAAATCCATCTCTGACCAACTTCGTTCTGATCTCATGTCTCTCCGTTCTCATTTAGGTTTTTCAAAGAAACTGCTTTCGACGGACCAAGAAAAGGTAAGTGATGAAACGATTATGCAAGAATTGTTGTTTGACTAATACCATGTTCTGGGAACCTACAATAATTCTGGGAATATTATTGTTCAATACAATGTTCTTGACTCAATGTATTATGTTTTGGCTTTAGATAACTGTGAACTCTTTCAATTAATCTAACTTCAGCAACATGACTTGGTTGAAACTCATTTTGATTTCTTCTTAGCCTAGAACTGTAGTGTTAATTCATTGTGTTATCTTCACCTTTAAGAGGTTGGAATTTTCCTTTTGTTCAGGTTATTACCACTCCATATCAGCAGGATAAATGACCTTATGAAACCTGGAATGTACCTATCGTTAAAGGATTCAAAAGGCCATAGAACTTGTCTTAACACACTATCTTCGATTGATTCTTAATAATCCTAAGGTTCAACATCATGTGCAAAAGAGATCCGTGACATATCTGTTGTCGACAAGAGAATTTTTTATTGTCCCCAAACGCACAGAGCCAATTCACAACAGCAAAAGTTACATTGGCAATAGGAAGTGCTATATTGACAACAAATTTTAAAAACCTGGAGGCATTTTGAATCTCAAACCCCTAAACGTGAGTTTATTCACAACAAAAAAGCATATTGACAACATGAAGTGTTATATTGACAACAAAATATAAAAACCTGGCCAATTTGAAACTCAAGTCTCTAAACGCACAGAGGCCATTAACAACAGAAAAAACTATATTGACAACATGAAGTGCTATATTGACAACAAAATTTAAAAACCTGGAGCCGTTTTGAAGCTCAAGTCCTTAAACGTACAGAAGGTCATTCACAATAAAAAAAGCCATATTGACAACAGAAAGTGCTATATATTGACAACAAAATAAAAAAAAAATTGTCAATATTTTGTTGTTAATAGGGTTAAATACCTAATTTGCCACGGAAGTTTTGCTAAGGGAGCGCCCAGCACCCGAAAGTTTTTAGGGTACCAAATTTGGCCCGGAAGTATGAAAAAGGTAGCAAATTTGCCCCTACGTTAATTTTGACCGTTACGTTTAACTGAGTGTACACGTGGCATGCCACCTCATCAACCAAAAGTATCATTTTTGCCCTGAAAGTTTTCATTCAGGAGCAATTTTGCCCTGGAAGTTTTCATTCAAGAGCAATTTTGCCCTGAAAGTATATAAAAGTAGCAATTTTGCCCTTCTTTCTCCCAATATTAAATTTGACTATTAGATCGGTCAAAGACCACACATGTCATGCCTTGAAAAGGTCGAACTTGGAGTCAAAGAAGGAGGTCCTTGACATGTAGAGCTCAAGCCGGCCAGAATTTGTGAAGCCGAGCCCTGCAAGGCTCGGGCTTAAAAATAAGCCAGAAATTTGAAATTGGCCTTGCAGGGACGGCCCTGCAGTTTGTATAGACTGATCATTTGCTTAGATCATAAGTGATGCTTCCTGTGACCGGTTCGGCTTCACAAATTCTCGCCTTGAGCTCAACATCTCAATGATCTCCTTCTCGACTCCAAGTTCGACCTTTTCAAGGCATGACATGTGTGGCCTTTGACCGATTTAATAGTCAAATTTAATATGCGGGAAAGAAGGGCAAAATTGATACGCTTTGTAAACTTCCGGGGTAAAATTGCTCCTTAGTGAAAACTTCCGTGGCAAACTTGCTCTCAGTGAAAACTTCCGGGGCAAAAATGATACTTAACTTTTATTGGGTTGATGAGGTGGCATGCCACGTGTATACTCGTTAAACTTAACGGTCAAAATTAACAGATGGGCAAATTTGCTACCTTTTTCATACTTAGGGGCAAATTTGGTACCCAAAAACTTCCGGTCTTTGAACGCTCCCTTAGCAAAACTTCCATGGCAAATTAGGCCTTTAACCCTTGTTAATATAGTACTTTTGTTGTTAATAAAGTTTTTTCTATTGTGAATGGCCTCTGTGCGTTTAGGAAATTGAGTTTCAAAATGGCCAGGTTTTTATATTTTGTTGTCAATATAGCACTTCCTGTTGTCAATATGACTTTTTTTTTGTGAATGGCCCTCGTATGTTTAAAAACTTGAGATTCAAAATGGCTCCAAGTTTTAAAATTTTGTTGTCAATATAACACTTCTTGTTGTCAATATAGCACTTCCTGTTGTCAATACAACTAATATGAAAAAAAATCGTCCTTCGGGACTTTTTTTTTATATTTTTTATGTTCCTTGGGACCTGAGTGATCTTTTCCCAATAAATTTTAAATAAGGGCATTTTGGGAAAACAAATACAATTAACTAACTTAGCTACTATCCTTAATCTCTCCAAAATTAGATAAATATGTCCCATAATTAAGATCGAGGAAGTAAATTATTAATATCTTTAAGTCAAGAAAAGATATATAAGGTGGGATAGCTAAGAAAAATCAGCTGCATGCTGAAGTTGGCGTGTTGGCGGATAAGCTTGGGGCGAGAGTGGCACTTCGGCAGAATTTTTTTTTTTTTTCACTGATGGAGACAAAAATTGAAATCTACATGCGGTTTAGGAGCCAGCGTGATTAGCCCTATAGCATTTGTAAATAGTGGAAATGACAGTGGAGGTTAAGGCCAGGAAGTTTCGTTGAAGAGGATTAAGACCAAACAATTGAAGAAATGAGAGAGTTTGACTAATCAACAAGTGAGGATTAGAATACAAGAAAAGAGGGATTAAAGAAATAATAAAAAAGAGGGCGGGGGCATGGAGACCTCACATGGGAGAAAAAGTCGAGGCTCATTTTATTAATATTTTGCATTGGACAACGTGGCTGGCTGGCTGGTGGACCACTTACAGATATTATTCATATGCATTCCTAACTAATTCGCCTTGTTTTTCCGCAATGCCGACCTCACACCCTCTCGGTATTCCAAATTTTCGGGTGAAACAACATTAAAATTCAATTGCCATTTATCAATCAAAACACATGGGAAGTTAGTAGTAATTAATCAGGAATACTAATATTCTCTGGTACTTTCGGATAAGATTAGACTTAGAGCCCCTGCTTGCTCAATCATCTTAAGTTGACTTGCAAAGATAGAAAGCCAAAGAAAGATAAGGTGTCTGACTTTCATTTGGCGCAACATAATAGTATTGATTTGTTTTTAATAATTTTGTGTTTGGTTAGCCAAGCAGCGTTTGGAAGATTACGTTATTGTCCCTGCGTCTGAAACTTGTCATTTCCATCTTGTATCCTGACGCGGCCTCACCCAAATCCAATCCATGTATTCCAACAGTAAACTAAGCAGTTCCAGTATATCTAAGAAAACATGCCACAACCTGCGAGGTCAATGAAGGATGGGATAAAAATGCTGAGAATGGAGGGGTCCCTTGTGAGGGCGAGAGAGTGAAACTGAGCTGTTAGCTTTTCCTTTTTTGCTGGCCTTGAACGGTCAAGTATTGGATAAAGTATATTTCTGCCGTAGTCAAGAAAAGAGTTTGTGGAATTTAACACTGTAATTAATGAATTCCCATCATTGTAAAAGTATAATGATATGAATTCCCCTTGAAACATACACATGTTATGCCAGCCATCATCCAATCTCATTCAGGTCAATGCGTTGTTTTGTGATGCTTCTTCCTAAAGCTTTCTGCATCTTCATCCTGATAGAAATATGAACGGTCTGTATCCAGGCTATTAATTAATTAATGTACTCTCACCTTTTTTACAGACATAAACCATTTAATTTTGAGTAAAAAATATTAATAATTTAGACAATTTTTTATTCAACTAATATTAGGAATCAAGCAGGCTTTTTTTATAAGACCCTTATTAAATAGGTGGTCAATGGTTTCTTCTCCATACAGCCAAACAAGCATAAGCCAGAGACATTGAGATGATGCCTACAGCAAATATCAATAGAAGGCAGAGCCTTATGAAGAAGTTTTCATATAAATAGAGGGTACATAACAGAGAGAATATAGACCACAAAAAATTTCAAAAAGGATCATTAACCTGAGATAGATGTTGTCTCAGGCACAAAGAAAAACCGTCCTTAACAAAGTAATCACCAACCGAAATTATTCAATTAAGAATACTGGAAATAGTGGAGAACTTGAAAATGCATTAGCAACACTAGAAGGATATAAATCACACTCACACACACACACACACACACATAAAGTATTCACCACCTCTACGCCGCAGCTTCAATTCCTACCATTTTTATGAATGCTCACCATTTTCAATTCCATCTTTTGTGTTTTTCCTCTTCGATCATTCATGGAAATTTCTATGATTATTTCTTGTCACTTTCTTATATTTACTTCCTTAACTCTTTTATCATTCTTGGCCAAAAAAGATCTTTCATCTTTCAACCACCTCACACATATTAAAAAAGTTATTAAATTAATGTATTTTCACCTTTCTTTCTAGACATAGGACACATTTTGAGTAAAAAAAATATTAATAATTCAGACACAGTTTTAGGCATCTTATTTTAGGAACGAAACAAAGATTTTTAAGAAACCCTCACTCAGCAAAACCAAAAATCACTTGTGCTTTTTGAGAGTTTCCTAACTAGGCTATTCTCTAGTTGATACTTGATATCATTGCGTCTATTCTCTCGTTCATTACTAATTTACATATATTTAAGAAATTCAGTTAATTATTTGTTAAAAAAAACAATGTATTGATTTTTGTAAGAATATCCATGTTTTAAATCTATCATATTGATATATTGTCAATCTCTAGCTTATACATCATATGAAAATCTAACTATAGGAAGTAGTTTTTTTAAAAACATAGTAAATATGAGAAATAAAAAATTAAAATATTCTCTTTAGAATTAAAAAACTCCAATTAATTTATGCATATTTATAATTGGAGAGAGTAGTATACATGCATGCTGCCCATTTTGACTTGGAAGGCACTAGTGCAAGGACCAACAAACTTTTTTGTCGTCATCCATGGGACTGATGGGAGATGTATGTGCATATATATGTGTGTAGATATATATTAAGTGTGTGTGTGTATGTATGTGTATATATATCTATATCTATGTGAGTGTGTGTAGAAACATAGTACTTGAATTTAAAACAACCTAAGGCATCACGGGGCCAGTCCAAGCCTAATGTTTGGGAAAATAAATTAAAAACGATTGCGTAAAGTTAAGATGAGATAGTATAAAATATACGTAGCGGTGGAGTGATGGTGGTGGTGGTGAGTTGGCGTATACGCTTGGCTATACTAATAAATTAGCTAGTTTATATAAGTAGAGCAAATTGAGTTTGTGGAATTTAACACTATAATTAAATCAAAACTAATTAATGGAAATGAAAAATTCCAATTAAATCCAACTCAAATATCAATATCAAAATTCAGACAAATTGAAGTCTTATTAGAGATTTGTAAATATAGTTCAAAGATCATAGTACTCATCTATAGTTAAACAAACAAATTGAGGGTAAGTGCACACCTGATTTTAGTTTTGATTATTTCAGTTGGATGTAATTGCAAATTTCCAGAGCGCTAGATAAGGCCTCTGCAATTTTGATATATATATAATTTTATTTATAGGCATCCCTAACTATATCAAATCACATAAACCCCTTATTCACCAGGGTAAAGGCTTTGGGATCATGAGGAAACTCATTGATCATATCATAAGAATATGATTCACCATGCTTAAAGTTGCTCAGCACTTTCGTCGAAGAAGCCACAATGATTATTTCTCATGAAAAATTCTTTTATCATGAAGCTGACTTTTTCATTTGGCACAAAAATTTCTATACGTTTGATTCAAGAATGATGTTTAGGATAGCTTTTATATTTATCAAGGTAAAGTTAAAGAATTTTTTTTTTTTTTTTTTTGAGCTTTCCCCCCTCATATTTGGATGTTTTGAAGACTTTTCAATATATTATTCAAATATTTTTTTTGTCAAACTTACCTTTTTTTTTATAAAATTTTATTCAAATTCAAACCACATAACGTTAGTTAACGTTAACTTTTATCCCAAAAGTCATATGGAATAAAAATCATTTTTCCCTTTCCTAATCGATACGTTTAGAACTGGAAAAGAAATATTCTAATAGAATGATGTGTTTAGACCAATCAATGACATTTCATCTTATTTTATACTTTGATTCGAAGGTTGGTGAGTAACAATGTATTTAAAAATAAGAAAATTGATTGAATTAAAAATTATTTTATAATTTCAAGAAAGTGGATGTGTGGCTTTTCATAAAAGGTTAAGGAAATATCCGTTATAAGCTCGGTGGTGGCATATTCGTTATAAATTCAACGCTTCATCCTTTCCAGTGCTATGAGATCTCTCTTAAGCCGTTTCTAAGCCCAACGAGTCCTCTAAGATTACCACCGTGCGTCGTCGTCGTCAATCATGGCACATCGAGCACAATCCTCATCTATCACTTACAAATGGACTTATGATGTGTTCCTTAGTTTCTATGGAGAAGATACTCGCTTAGGTTTCACCAGCCATCTCCATCAAGCTCTGCGTCAACGGGGAATTCGTGTCTTTCTTGATGATGAATGTATTAAGACAGGAGAAGATATCACACCTACACTTTTCAAAGCTATAGAAGAATCAAGAATAGCCATCATTGTTTTCTCAGGAAACTATGCAAACTCGACATTTTGTTTGCGAGAGCTTGCAAAGATTCTTGAGTGCTTCAAGGAAGAAAGTCGCTTGATCTATCCGGTATTTTATCATGTGGATCCATCAGAACTCCGAAATCCGAGAGAAAGCTATGCAAAAGCATTGGTTCAACTGGAAAAAAGATTCAAAGACGAGAGGCACAAGGTGGAAAAATGGAGGCAGGCTCTATCTCAAGCTGCTGATCTAAAAGGCTGTCATCTCAAACACAAGTATATCTCCTTACTCTCTCTCTTATTATTATATTACCAGTTAATTACAATTTCCATCTTACAACAACATGCGGATACTCTATGAAGCCTTGAGTAGTTTGGTTCCTTTTTAGTAGGGGTAACAATATTTTTGAGAAATATGTGAGTATTTCTTTGAAAACTTATCGAGAAACATGTATTTAATATTATTTTACTAAAAAAGAGAACCAGAAACCAAGAATGATGTATTCTTCCTTATATATATGCAGAGCGGTTGAATATCACTAACAAGCTAGAACACCATTAGTCCACACTTGCAAGTGTACAAAAATACTTTTATTTATCTTTTATATTATAAACTTAATAGCATTCTAATAATTAGGTTTCAATTCAACATAATGCTAAAACGCTCTCATATTCAATCTTTTACTATGTGAGAAATGATACTACATCTCATTGGAAGGAATAGGGAATGCAACCAAGTTTTTATACCTAAAATGGACATATCTTAATGTTTAGTAGACTAAAAGTGCAAACTTCGTACAATTTGGTCAGGATTACAAATGAAAAAGAGTGTATTACAAGGATCACTAATGAAGTTGCTACAAGGATTAACCAAGAGCCTTTACATGTTACAAATTATCCCGTTGGACTTGTACCTCGAGTGAAGGAAGTTATCTCTTATTTAGATATTTCGTCCACTGAGGCAATTAAAATGATTGGAATTTGGGGAGCTGGTGGAATAGGAAAATCAACTATTGCCAGAGCTTTATATAATTCCATTTCTGATAATTTTGAAGCCTTATGTTTTCTTTCCAATGTAAGAAAACGATCTAGAGAGCCAAATGGTTTGTCACATCTTCAAGAGATATTATTGTATAAATTAGTCATGGCAAAAGATCTCAATTTTGGTGATTATCATGAAGGGATACCAATAATACAACGTAGGCTTAGTCAAAAGAAGATTCTTTTGATTCTTGATGATGTTGATGAATCCGAACAACTAAAAGCACTTGCTGGAAGTTGTAATTGGTTTGCTCGTGGAAGTAGAATCATCATAACCACCAAAGATAAGCAATTATTAAAAAGTCATGGTGTTGAAAGAATTTATGAGGTTAAGGGATTAAATAGTGAGGAATCTCTAAAGCTGCTTAGTTGGCACGCCTTTAAAAAAGAAAATGTGGATTCCAACTATGTGAAGGTTTGCAATCGTGCAGTAGATTATTCGTGTGGCTTCCCATTAGCTTTAGAAGTGATTGGTTCTAACTTGGGTGATAAAGGAGTCAATCTTTGGAATTCTGCATTGCAACAATTTAAAAGCACACCGAATGGAGGAGTTTTGGAGGCCTTGAAATTAAGCTATGATACTTTAGGGAAAGTGGAGAAACAAGTTTTCCTTGACTTGGCTTGTTTTTTCAATGGAGAGGAATTAGCAAATATAATCGATATCTTGCTATGTGTTCATGCAATCGAACCGACATATGCTATTGATACGTTGATTGATAAATCTCTTATAAAGATTGAACAAGCTCGTGTAACAATGCACGATTTGATAGAAAATGTAGGTAAAGAGATTGTTCGACAAGAGTCACCAAATGAGCCGGCGAACAAAGCAGATTATGGTTTTATCAAGATATCCTTCATGTTTTGCAAGAAGACACAGTAAGATCTTCAACTTGCATGCTCACTTTTTCTAAAATTTCCTACTAATTTATAATATTTAAGTTTTGAAATTTATTATGAGCTTTTCATTTTGCAAGGGAACTAATAAAGTTGAAGCCATAATTCTAGACTTACCTGAAAGTACAGAAGTACAATGGAGCGGAGAGGAACTTATGAAGATGAAAAATCTCAAAATGCTTGTGATAAGAAATGCATGCTTTTCTGAAAGTCCAAAATGTCTGCCAAATAGCTTAAGGTGGTTGGAATGGAAAGGATATTCTTTCAAATTTTTACCACACCAAGTGCGCCCAACCCAACTTGTCTACCTTGACTTGTCCTACAGTTCTTGTGAATTTCTCCAACCATTTGATAAGGTGAGTATACACACACACACAAGTACCATAGTACTTTTCTTTTTCTTTCTTTGCCTAATTCTAAAAGTAAACTGGTCTTTGTTTTGCAGAAGTTTATAAATTTAAGTCGTATGAATTTAAGACATTGCACATTTCTACTGACAAATACGGACTTATCGGAGCTTCTAATCTAACAGAATTGTGGCTTGATGGTTGCACAAATTTAACTGAAATTCATGATTCAGTTGGATGTTTAAATAAGTTGAGAGAATTGAGTGCTATGCGATGCAACAACTTGAAGATTTTTCCTTCTCACCTTATGCTGCCATTTCTTGAACATCTCAACCTTTTTGGTTGTTCAAGTCTTCAGACATTTCCAGAAATATCAATCGTGATGAATGAAATGCAAACACTTAATTTGGACGAGACAGCAATTACTGAATTACCATCTTCAGTTTGCAATCTCATTGGACTTGAAACCTTAAGCGTGGAGGAATGTCCTAATCTTAAGCAGCTACCTGCTAGCATTTGTACATTGCCAAACCTCTGGAAACTAACAACAAGTTTTTGTGAAGGACTGAGTCATTTTAAGTTGCGTGATGGTGGTGATGAAGCAACCTTGTATTGCTCAGCCATGTCATCAAAAATGGAACGGCTTTGTTTCTCAAATTGCAATTTATCAGATGACTCTCTTGCCTTTTGTCTTTCCCACTTCTGTAACATGATACATTTAGATCTAAGTTTTAATAATTTCACAATTCTTCCAGAATGCATCGAAGAAAATCACAATTTGAAATATCTTTTGTTGAATAATTGCATTCAACTTGAGCATATTGGAGGGATGCCACCAAACTTGGATAAATTTAGTGCCATATGGTGCACATCATTGACTGAGTCATCCAAAAGAAAAGTATTCAAGAAGGTATCTCTTTCTACCTCCCCTTAGCTCTCCTTCTATAATTATTTTCTTTTATTTCTTACATCTTAGTTAGCTTTTCTTTTTTGGCAATACACAATTGGCAGGCATTAAATATTCAACCTGGGAAAAGAAACTTTATTTTGCCAGGAAATGAACTCCCAAAAGGGCTCCATTATTATAGTCAAGGAAGTTCTGTATCATTTTGGGTTCGTAATGCATTCTCAATGGCTTCTCTTTGGATTCTTTTTAAAGAACACCGGCATCATGTCTACAATGATGCATTCTCGGTGAGCATCAATGACAACAACGTAGATATTTCTTCTATGTGGCTTTTACTGTCAAGAACAAAGACTGATCACATATATATATGTGATATGCAAAGCATAATTCTCAGTACTGAACTCCCCCTTGTAAATAAGTGGAATCAAGTGAAGATTTCCTTTCAGAGCGAAGCAAAGGAAATCTATTTTGGAGTTCATGTGTACAATCTACAAAGTAACGTAGAAAATATTCAATTCATGGACCCTAGAAGATACATTAATATTCAATTCACGGCCCCTAGAAGATACTTTATCGTTGCTAACTTGTTGCAAAAAATACAAGAACAAGAAGATTGGAAAGATGTCGAGGAAGATAGGAATTTGGATTCAAACTCAACAAAATATGTAGGCTCATTTGACAACCCCATGCATTATCAAGGTGTTTTTTTTTTTCCTTCATCTGCCTTTTTATGCTACCATTGATATTCTTATTTTTACCGCTTGTGACTTTAATCATTTCATCATCAACTTATTTCTTTTTTCCCATTTTCTTTTATTTTATTCTGAATTTTTGGAAGAACTAAAAGAATATAACTATAATAGAGAGGGAAAGGAAAACATAGAGGAAGCTATATGAAAGAGAAAATTATTAATATGTTAGTTTCACTTCATTTTTTAATAAAGTTTACGTAGTTATCGATCTTTTGTTAAGTCCCTACAGTTTCATACAATTTTTAATTACGTTGATGTAATTTTTTTATTAGGTCCATATAACTTTTTTCCCCTTTTATCAGACATTTGAAACTACAAGAAATTGATTAAAAATAAAATGAAACTATAGACACACATTCTGTGACCTTCTGCAAACATTGTAGAACTAAATTCCCATCTTAAAGACTTGTCTTTCCTGTATATTTTGATTGCTGACTTGGGGCACAAGAGAGAATTATTATATTAATATTAGGCCCCCAAACTCCTTCATGCTAATTAAGTTGTGCATATTTTACTCTCTTCTTACAGAAAAATTGCTTATGTTAATACTGTTTGTAATATTTACCGATATATATTTTCATCATAACATAATATTACTTCTTTTAATATACATCCTCATATATATATGTGATTATGTGTGTGTATTCTTCAAATACAAACAATATATTTTCAAAAAAATTTATGGAATAATTTATTTCTTATATACACACACTTATCTTTTTGTTAGGAAATGATATTAGATTAGATTTTTCTGAGAAACTTTAGTCACTTTTCTGATAAGCTAAGAGTCTATCAGTCAAAGCCCTTTTTTAGTGGGAATTTTTGGGAGATAACTTTTCCATATTTGTAAGAGGCTCCAAAAACTTATTGAACATATTTTTTTCATTTTTTTCATTAATTACTATATCAATACTCCCTCCAATCCTAATTATAAGACCAAATTGATTTTTTGGAGAAATTAAGAAAGCTAATTAAATTACTTTAGAGTACTTTTTATTTTTATTTTTATTTTATTTTTTCCTTCAAACCAATAAGTTTGACTAATAAACTAATATATAATCTAAGGATATAAAACATATGATATAATTAAGTAACTTATTTAACTTCTTCAATCTCTCCAAAAAAAGTCAACGCAATCTTATAATTAGGGGCGTATAAGTTATTCAAACTCCAATAACTATCCAAAGTAGGCCTAACCCATTATCCACATGAACATGAGAGAGATAGAGGTATATTTGAAAAATAATTTTCATTCATAACATATTTATTATATTTAACTAATTTTAGGTTACAAAAACATATTCAACTAATTTTAACCAATATTTTAATTTATGTACTTTAGTTATTTGTATCTTATGAAAATAAATGGACAGAGTATCAAAATTTACAACTCCAGAAATCAATTAATAGCTTGGCTTCTAGAAGATTTCACTCTATAGTTTATTATTACTGTTAATAAATGTTGCTACAATTGTGGCCTTCAAAACTTGAGTTTTGTTCTATATTTTTAACATTATTTCTATTTTCATGGACAGAGAGAGCTATTATGGATAAGCTTCGACCTTATTGGGATTTAGAAATTTTGAAAGTTGAAGGTCATTCCTACAACAACTTGATTGAATTGCACCAAATTAATTGCAAAAACTGTTGGAGAATTCCTGCCCTCGGGCAACTACCTGCTCTGAGGACCTTAACTATTGAAGGATTAGAAAGTGTGGTGGCTATCGGTTCTGAGTTTTTCCATGGAGATTATTCTACTTCACTTGTACCATTTCCATCCCTTGAAACTCTTCATTTTGAAAATATGATCTCATGGGAACAATGGAACTCAATAGATATCAATGCTTTCCCTAAACTTCGCACTCTTCGCTTTCATGATTGTCCCAAACTAATTGGAAATTTACCTTGCCAACTTCTTTCTTTAAAGAATCTAGAAATTGAAAGATGTCCACTACTTGCTTCTTCTATCCCAAACTGCCCATATTTTTGGGAGTTAGTTATAATTAAAAGTCCAAATGTGGTGTTGCAAGAGCAAGAATTGCCACCTTCCCTCAGCATTCTAATAATTTCAGGCACGCAAATGTCGGAGCCTCTATTTGAAACGATGGAAGTTGAAGATTTAATTGTTTGGGATTGTCTTGATGCAGTGCCACTTCCAGTGATTCATATGCCACATTCAGTGAAAGGGCTAACTATAGCAGATTGTGAGAATCTCAAGTTTGATTTAGTTTCAAAGGCACCTCTTCGTCATCTCCGAAGGATTTCCATTTATAATTGCAAGTTTTTGAGGTCCTTGTTTGATGATGTGAAACGTCTTCTCCCAATTTTAAAAGAGCTATTTATAAAAGGATGTCCAGAACTGGAGCCATTTTCAATAACGTTACCGTCAAGTTTAAAACGACTTGAGATAAGAGAGTGCGACAAGTTATTGTCATGTCTTACAGAACTGCATCACCTTCCAACTATCACTCAGCTTTGCATCTATTTTACATCTTCAACATGGCATTGTAAAAGGCTTCGACATCTAACCTCTCAAGAACTACAAATTTTGGATTCTCCCAACAATGAAAAAATAGAAGGAGAAATTATGCCTCCTTCTCTACAAAGGCTCCACATTTGTGATTATGGGTGTGTTTTAGAACAATGCCGGGAAGACACGTATTTAAGGTAGCACTGATATGATCCCTTATTCCAATTATTAATTTCATACTCCCTTTCGGTACATTTTTATAAGCAACAGCTCCTAAGGTCACCCAAATTAAATTGTTATCTAAGATTAGTCAAAAATTATAAGTGTGTCGGAAATTGTTTTTTTTTTTTTTTTTTTTAAATCTACCCTGAGACAAAATGATTGCAGGTAAAAATGAAAAAAAAAAAGCATTAGATTTTTAGACAGACACAATTTGTTGCTTATATATAATACCAAGCCTAAGTAACAGAATGTTGCTTATAAAATAAGGCACAAAAAAAAAATGAAAGAATGTCGTTTATAAAAGCAACCAGATGGAGTATTATTACGTTTTTCTTATTACATGCTTCCACGTAAAATGTTCCTCAGTATTTAATCATATGATTTGCTGAATTAATCCACGGAAATTATTTCTCCCTTATGTGTACAGTGTAGACAGATTCATTTGAATGAAAATGTGAAATAATCTTATTGTCTCTTTTTCGTATTTTTAGTACTTTTCTTTACCTCTTGAAGCACGCCTTTCTCTTATTTTTGGAAAATTTATTCCTATTTAATTGTTCAATGATTTACTTGAAATGCTTTCATTTAATTGTTCTTTTAGAACTCACTTCAAGCCAATAATTTACTTTTATTCAAGTACTTTTTTTGAAAAGGGATGATACTTATTATTCCCAGATACATCATTCAAAAGTCTATCCAAGTTACTGCACAAATAATCATGTGATTACATTTATCATATTTGAATTAATACAAATGTCAATTCTCAAAGTTAGAGCTGTCTATTTTTTGCAGTGACTTGGAAATTGGCACATCCTCTGAAGACGAAGACATGAATGACGAAGGCATGAATGATACAAGGTAGCACTGATATGATCCCTTACTCAAATTATTAGTTTAATACTCCCTTTCTGAACATTTTTAAAAGCAACAGCTATTAAGGTCACTCAAACTAAATTCTTGTTCAATATTAGTTAAAAATAATAAGTGTGTGGGAGATGTAATTTTTTTTTTTCCCCATATCTTCCCATATTTGTAAAGATGGCGAATGAGTGAGAATGAGTGGGCAAAAATGAGAGAGAATGATTGGAGGTAAAATTGAAAAAACAAATGCACTAGATTTTTAGACAGACACAAATTGTTGCTTGAATATAGTACCAAACCTAAGTGACAGAACGTTGCATATAAAATATGGTAAAAAAATGAAAGAATGTTGTTTATAAATGGAACAACATGGAGTATTATGACATTTTGCTTATTACGTGCTTCCACGTAAAATAATGATTTGCTGAATTAATCCACGGAAATTATTTCTCCCTTATGTGTAGAGTGTAGACAGATTCATTTGAGTGAAAATGTGAAATAAACTTCTTAGTCTCTTTTTCTTATTTTTAGTACTTTTCTTTACTCTCAATCTCTTGAAACATGCCTTTGTCTTATTTCTGGAAAATTTCTCCCCATTTAATTGTTGTGATTTACTTTACATGCTTTCATTTAATTTTTCTTTTAGAACTCCCTTCCAAGCCAGTAAGTTACTTTTATTCAGGTACTTTTTTTGGAAAAGGGAGTATATACTTATTATTCCCAAATACATCATTCAAAAATCTATCCAAGTTACTGTATAAATCTTCATGTGATTACGTTTATCATATTTTAATTAATGCAAATGTCAACTCTCAAACTCAGAGCTATCTATTTTTTTGCAGTGACTTGGAAATTCACACATCCTCTGAAGATGAAGACATGAATGACAAAACAATTCAGGTAATCCTAGGTAAGAGTTGAACCCCCCCCTCCGGGTTCTCTCTAACATGACTCTATATAATTGAATTAAGGTGAGTGGTTACAAACATTGCTTGCTAGAAATGTCCATTGACACTTTAGGTACAATCATAGTCACCGACAATTGATGATCAAATTTTTCAGAGGATGAGTCAGGATAACTTAGATAGGTCTTTATTTTATTTTATTTTGATTTTGAAGGGAAAACTCTGACACTTTGAATATATGGAGGGATTAAACTCACGACCTGATTCATTAAGGAGCTTTCGTATGCCATAAAGTGACAAGATCATTGGATATTTGTCCTTTTATTTCCTTAATATAAAATGTTGAATTAGGAATTGATTAAAAAACAAGTTCTGTGAGGCCTTAGTTAAGATGGTTATCTTTCTTTCTCTTTTTATGCATTCTATTTTTAGTGTATTCTAGTTTTGTATCTGTAAGACTTCTACTATTGTATTCTTTCCTCTTCTTCTTCTTTTTTTTTTTTTTTTTGGGGGGGGGGGGGGGGGGGGGGTTTGGTGATGTCTTGGCATTAGGAGTTTAGGTATAAGAAAGTCTTCGTGTATTGTTTGCATTTGTTTATAGTAATATTTGATGTAAGCACGGTATTCCCCAACCATATGTAAGGGCTCTCAGTTAAATTTGGAGGTGCTGTCCTCTTTTCTTCAAAAAAAAAAAATCATAACGTTTTTTTTTTCTGGAAACTTTTTTAACGTTATTCCTTAACGGTTTGGAGATAATAGGAGAAATAGTAAGCCGTCCATCATTATTTAAAATGAGGCATTTGTTATAAATACAAGATGAAGTTGCTTGAGTTAAAAATATGAATTTGTAAGTTGGCATGTGATTTGTTTTCTTGAAACTTCTTTTTTTTTTTTTTGCATAAATTTAGGGACTTTTCTATGATTTATTCCCCATTGACAAGTCAGAGATAAGTCATGGTGCTACCAATGATAAGTCAGAGCGTCTCAGTTGACAAGTCAATAGGCCACTAATGACAACTCAAGGTGCAACATTTGACATGGTAGGGTATAACAAGTCATGATACTATCAATAACAAATCAGGACACCTCAATGGACAAGTTAATTTGCCACTGATGACAACTAAAGGTAAACTCATCATATTACATTTCAAATAAATCGCCCACAAGTCCCTTGAGATTTTATATGATTTTGATGATTTCATGAGATCTGATAGTAATAATTTATCTTTCTTGGGACCTCAACAAAATTCCCGCTTAAGAAATCAATGTCTATTTTTATAAATAATATAATTTTGTTATATAGCTTAAAGCCGGGAGTAATTGGAAATTTCATGATTCAAATTGAGCTTAGCTTTTGCGTTGTGGACAAATTACATACTTTAAGATAAATTGGTAGCTTTCAATATGAAATTAATGTATGATGAATCCCCATTTTTATATATTTTATCCCACCTTATTCATTTATTTTGGGGACTATTTTAGGTTAATGTGGAATTATTATATAATATTTGGATGGTTAACCAATTTTAGGAAATAATATAAATCAGAATTAACTATAAGATTATTGGGCTTTAATTATAAATATTCTAATTGTTATCTAGTGAATATATGATAGATCATGATTTTATTTAGTTCTTGCGGGACAAGGAAAAGCACACTAGAAGATCCTACAATGCGAATTAACCTTGGACGCTAAGAGAAGATCTAATGGTGGAATTTTATTGGGCTTTTTAAATTATAATGTGTTCAAGTTGGTACCCAAAACCTTCTCTTCCACTCCTTTAATTAAGCTAGCCGCCACAAGACGAAAAGAGCTCTCAGATTGAGAGCTGAAGCTCTCCTATTCGGCGCACCATTATCACCGTTTGGGTATTCACTCTCTCACGCACAACACCCATTCACCAAAACCATTATTTTATTCCCCTTTCCATTCACATACAGCCGCGCAAGGACCAATATCATTCATTCATCAATTATTTAACACATTCATCAATGGCCATGTCTTGCGTGAAGCAGTTTGAGGAGGGGTATTCCATGGCAGCTTGAGCTAGTTGGGAGACAATTTAGGAGAAGCATAGAGGAAGTTAGAGCCTAGAAGCTTACACTTGAAGACCACAAGGGAATGTTTTTACTTTTTATCGATTTATTTCAAGATTTAGAAATTATTTAGTTTTAGATAATTTTGAGTTGTTTTATTGAGAACAATCTAGTTTTAGATTGTAGACATATTATTTAATTTGGATTGAATTGATAATTTGGATTTGAATTGTGCCTAAGATATTTGCTAGGATTTTTGTTTGCAATGAGTTTTCATTATTAATTTAATTGTCAATTTAGGTTTATCCTTTTGGTTGTTTAATTAGGTTAGTTAATTGTCTAGTTGTTTAATTAGGCAATTGTGAACACGATTCCCATAACTATCTTGAAACTATTTTAACTGGTTTAAGCTAGGGCCTATTCCATTATGAGTTTTCTAGTGAATTAGGTGTTATTGAACTTAAGGGTTTCCTATGTTTCAACTAGTTAATTAAATTCATTAATTCCAGTCTTTCATCAATCTTCCTTTGGTCTAACTAATTAATTTGGCTAAAAAGTTAACTACATATAAATTCTGAGTTTCTCCTTCACCGTATCTCAAGTAAACCTTATTTACCTTTTCTTATTTGATTTTCTTAATAGTTAGTTAATTTCTTTGCTTAGGATTTTAATTATCATTTCATAAAACCCCCAAAATTGCATTTGCATCTAGATTAGTTACATTCTCATATAGGTTTTAGAGTCACTTTTATCTTGTATTTAGTTAGTTTAATTTCATTTAGGTAGTAGTGCATTGCATTTTAGTTTAGGTTCATTTCATTGCATTTTTCATCACTTAAATTCAACCTTAAAAAAAAAACCACAGATTGCTCCTGGGGAGAATGACCTAAACTACATAATTAATTAAGACCTAGTTTAATTGATTGCTTTAGCGACAAAAAGCAACACATCAATGTATCTTACTCAAAACATTCCTTATTCAAAATCAGGGGCAGAGCTAGGAATGAAAATTAGGGAGGGCGAAAATTACAAAATAAAACCCAGTGGAGTCAGCATTTTAAATTAGGGGGCGAAAATTATAGAGTTGGACCCAAAATATTAGGAAATTATGCTTAGGCCCATAAATATTTCAATAGTTTCATTGTAGCCCCTTTATGACACTTTTAAATAGGGACTAAAATGAAAAGATTGAAATTTTTATGAGGCTAAAGCATAATTTCAGAAAATTTTGGTCCAACTACGTAATTTTAGCCCCCCTTAAATCCGCCCCTGCTCAAAATTACTATATTCACTTTCTTTTTTCTTTTTTTTTTTTTTTTTTTTCTTTTTCCTTTTTTCCTTTTTTTTTTTTTTTGAAATTTCAGGTGAAAATTCATAGTCTACCTGCCCTTCTCCTACGGACAACATAAATGTTTAATATTTTTTATGTCTTTAATATTTTCTATTTTATTAGGATGAATAAAAATCTTTTCATTACAATACCAACTAACAAATCCTCCAAATTCCCCAAAGGAGGAATAAAAATTTTAAAATTGTTGTTAAACTCACGATATTCAAGTCATTTTAGCACATTTGCCTATAACTTCTCACACTTTTTGATAAATTGAGACATATTTAGGAATACATATGCAAGGAAAATCTGCCTAGTTGATACTTGGGTTAAAGTGATAAATTTTTTTTTTTTTTTGTTAAAAAGTGTGAATATTTCATTGTATTTCATCAATTTTGGCTTTTATAGACTTTCTTGTTTTGATAAGTTATTATTTGAGCCACATGTAAAGCCATTTGAAACTCAAATCAATGACTAAGAAGTTGGAAAGGAGTGTAAAAAGTCAAGACACCATGTCAAGATAAGAAAAGATGAGATAAAAAGAAGATGAGTGATTGACGTCAACCAACACATTTTCTAGCAGTCAGGGACAAGATAAAGAGTTGTTGTCCTCAGTGAAAGATGCCGGCAGAAAGTTGTTGGCCTCGGCTAGGGATGAGACAGATAGTTCTTGGTTCTTGGTTGTAGCCAACAGAAATTAATGAAGCTATGCTTCTTGGGGCAAGAACTAATTCTAAGGCTTTATAGACTGAAAAACTCGACCAATAGTGTGATTCTTCATTTCTTGGGCGACTTGGGGGCTATTTAATTTGGGAGCATTTTCTCTACTAGAGTTTGGTGCTCTTGGAGGAGATTCAAGTAGAGATTGAAAATCTGAAGTGATTCAAACTTAGTTCTCTTGGTTTTGCTTATTCCTTTCCCTTTCTTCATTTTTCGGATATGGTTGTAACTATATTTAGTGTATTTATGGCTATTTTCGGAGTATGAGTTACAACTCTCATTCTAAGATTATTTTGAACCTTTGTAAGGATCAAGAGTTAAATATTACTCTCTTTGGTAGTTAATTATATATATGTGTTGATTTTATTCCTCGCTTAGTGCTTCTAAGTATTTGGTCACTATTTAAATTGATCTGTTCATTTGAGTTTGACTTGAGAGAGTTAATATAATCTAGGTATAGAACTTGATTTAAATTGTGATTGACTTAAAATTTAATTGATAAATGGATGACTTGTTAGCAAAATAGAGATATATTTACTAATATTGCATCGTCACATTAAGATTGTTCCTTAAAATTTAATTTTATTAGTTGTAGCAAGAGATTGTGCATTTTAATGGTTTGTGATTTTTAATTAAGTGTCATTTTTTTCCTCTGAAAAGTCATATCATTAATGCTAAATAAAAATAACAGCCATTACAAAATAGTCATAAAAACATAAATACATCAAAAAAAAACCAAATTATAGAAACAAAACATACCAAACACTGGCCATCATCCAGCTTCAAAACACTACTATAAAAAACAAATATGATGTTCCTAAATAACGTCCCTTCTTAAAAAAGGAAGTAAAAAATAAAGACAGTGACATTTTTGTAATTTTGTTGAGGCTTTTAACGTCCTAATTTTGAAAAAGGTTTTGGCGTCATTGTAATACCCGGATAATTATCTATCTGGAATACTATATTTTAGCAAATAATACCTGTTGGAAATAGGTGAATATGTGGTTTTAAACCTTGTAGGATACTTATTCTATTGTCTAGGGAAATTTCTAATGAAATTAGAGGGATTAAAGTGTCAAAATCCCTAAATGCAATTATGGGTCATGAAATGCCCTGAAAATATTATGATAAATCCCAAGAGGCAATAAAATATTTATTGAAAATTAGAAAGTATGTTGTCTCTAATTTTTGGGATTTTTGGGATTTTTTTTCCCTTGAAAAATAATGAGACAAAATTAAATATAATTTTGGGGAGCATAAGTTGCCTCATGATTTTTAATATGATATGTGGGACATAAAATACCAATGTCAATGAAATAGTTGTGAGAAAATGATTAATCCTAATTAAGGAAATTATCAACAGTTAGAAAGTGATTAGTTAAGTAATTAATGGCTAATTGTTTAAGCGCGAACAAGAGAATATTTAAGGTAGATTATGGAAAATCCTTTAATTAAGTGTTTATGGCTAATATTAGCATAAAGTGTGCTTGCTAATCAATTAGAAAATATTAAGAAAAATTGGTGAGATTAAGAACATGAAAACCCTAAATCCTAAAAGATTGCTAATCATGGGATTAAGGCTCTAATTAAGCTTCTAGCTAATTTAGATAAATAAAAATAATAATAATAATAATAAAGGGAAGAGAAAACCGAAATTTGAGTGTGAAAAGGGTTGTGGGTTTTCAAAAATAATATCATGATATTTTGTTAATTAAATAATAATATAATTAAGATATTTGTGGGAAACCCAGTTGGATAAATGAGAACCGATAAAAATTAAATCCTATCTAGAAAACCATGAACTAAGTTTCTTAAGTCAGGACATATTACAAACAAGTGAATTTTTGTCCAGGAAGTCGGTGTTAACTAAGTCATTTTCCGAAGCCGGGCGAATAAGGGATCAGATGAAAAGATATTTTGAAAACAAAAGGGCAGATAAAGAAAAAGTGAGAACCAATGGAAAATAAATCATAACTTGAAATCCTTGAACTAAGTAGAAAACAACCTGGACATATTATGAATAAGTGGATTTTTGTCCCAAAATTAGCATTACCTGAAGTAATTTTCAGAATCGTGTAGTTGTCGAAAATGTTCAGCGGACAACGGAATACCCTTAATGGGATCAAAAATTTAGTTAACTCAGATATTTCCAAAGAGGAAGAATAGAACTTCAAAGTGTGTTCGGATTTTGAGATTTTCTAAGATGCAGCGATTAGAACCGATCGGGGATTTTATCGGGTAAATGCATAAAGTAGGGGGACATTTTTGTGGTGGAGAGAAGAGGAAAATGAGTGATGTTCATAAGGCCACATCTTCATCATCCTAGCCCTTGATGCAAAGGTTGATCCAAAGGATGAGATCCTTTGACTTTTGCTATAAATAGCCTTTCACATTTCTCTTCAAACTCACCAATTCACAAAGGAATCCTAGAGAGAGGTTAGAGAGAAGTGAGAGCAAGGAGGAGCTCGGAAAAGGAGTAGCGAAGTCTTTGGGTAAGTTCTTCGGTCCCTAGTCTTAAGCTTTGGTAGTTCCTTCGGTAGTTATAGTAGAAATGCTAGATTAATCTTTAATCTTCCAAGTTAGTTTAGATATCATGTTTTAGGGATAAATATGATATTTATTTCAAAAATATATTGGAGATGGAGATATGTCAAAATTTTGAAGATTAGAGTTAAAGTAATGAAGTTCTGGCGAAATTCCGCCAATTAGGAGAGTTAGGGGCAAAATGGTAATTTGTACATAAAATGCCTATTATGATGTTGGGCCTTGATAATATGATATTATCCTTATAGGATATCTGTAATCACGTACCGCTATCGTACCGCTGTCAAAAAGTATCGTTTTCCATCAACGAAGGTACATTCGCGTACTGTAACACTAACTCTGATGCTTATTGTATGCTTATATGTGATAGACTATTTCATAGAGTCATGGACAGGACTTGGTCTTAGGTCATGCACCGTGTCTAAGACTCTATCTTAGTTCACTGTTTATACATTCAGCTTTATTTATACGGGTTACAATCTTGGTAATGCCATTGAGTTTTCCTAGCGCTGAGGACACGAGGAGCTGTCGTGGCATTGGTTAGTGCAAACATGGTTGATTTGTGCATGTCTTTGTGTGCTATGTCTTGTTTTTGTGATTGACATTACATCTCGATGTGTGCTTATGTATTGTTGTAACCTTACATCTGCTGTGTGCTATGTATTGGTTAATCTTTGTAATGTTATGAATATCTATCATACATATTTTGTCACACATAAGCATGCGGTTAACCGTTACCTGAGGTTCAATGGGCATTGAACCTCAGCTCTTAACATAGCGTCAGGGTCAGGAGGATCAAGGATCAAGGAGAAAGGCAAGCGGCACTCATAGGGATTCAGCTGAAGACTTTCTTCTTTTGTTATTTACTTTGAAAACACTCGGTATAATGTACCGCTACTGTAATCAGCCAGACTTACGGCATTTTGAATATAAATATCAGTTACTCAATCGCTCCGATGCTCTACTCTGATGAAAAAAAAATATACTGCTTTTGAAAATGGGATGTTACAGTCATGATTTAAAATTGGGACGCCTAAACTAGGAACTTTTGATGTCCTAATTTAAATTTAGAAAGTCAAAAGTGAAAAATCTGGGTATTTTTGACATCTTTATTATCTTTTAAGAGGCCAAACCTTGACCTTTTTTTGTTGTTAAAATATCCTGTGATAGTAAGTACGCCTCGACTCCCTTGACCTTTTTTTTTCTTTCATCTATCAACTCTCTCTAAACTCTCATCTCATCTCTCAGCTCTCAGCGAAGGCAATGGCGTAGACATTGAAGGCGACTTGAAAACGGTGAAGCGTGGCGGTAATGGTGGATGGTTTTCTACTTTTTTTGCATGATAGTTTGAGTTCTTTGCTTGATTTGCGATGGCAATTTGGTTTTCTTGTATCGAGGTTATGTATTTTGCTTGATTCGGTTTCTAATTGAAAGCCAATGATTTGGTTTTACTTTGCTTGATTCTGGTAATCGATAGCCGGCGATTTGATTTTGAATTTGTAGATCTAAAAACAAAACAGATCAACTCTCTCCAGCACTGTCTTCGCTCTGACGATGGTTTCAAGTCTCAGATCTCCCATCTCCCTCACCGGCGGTGATGGAGAACCACGATCGATAGACCACTAGGTTCGTGCGTTCGATCAATAGTCTCGGACCTCGATTTTTTGTTTTGATTTTTTCTATTAGTGTTTGTAGATCTATAATTTGGTTTGATTCAAATCCATCTCGCTCGGATATGCAATTTTCAATTTGATTTTTATGTTGATTATTGGATTTAAATTTTGGATTTGTAATATTCCAGATTCGATTATTTCGAATTTCATTTTATTTTTCCAATTTGGTTTTTATGTTGATTATTGAATTTGAGTTCTAGATTTGTAATTGGTATATGAAAAGTGTGATGAAAATGAAGACGTGGTTACTGGGTTGGGTTTCAATGATCCAGCAAGTAGTTTTTTTTTTTTTAAGGAAAAAAAGACCTTATTTAGGACGCCATAAGTCTCTTACAGAGTCCTAAATATTTTAGGACGTCGTATCATGACTTTACTACGCCCCCCAGATTACGAAGTCATTAGATTATGAATCAATCAATATTAAATCAAGGTAAAATATCTCAGTTATAATAAATTGTTGGCTGAAATCAGCAATATGATCAATTTCGAAGAATTAATAACACTATATCAATCTCTTCCCACTCCCTTTCTCTCTCACTCTCTCATACAAAACACACTATTTCTCAAACTCTCTTTATGTCACAATAATCTGAAGAATTAATTTACTTTTTTCATAATAAAATATATCAATAAACATATTTATTATATAAAATTATAGAATAAAAACTAAAATTTAAAAAAGTAAAACAAAAAAAAAGCCTTCGGTGGCTACACTAAGTCACTGCTGAAACAAACTTTCAGCGGTGACATATGAAAGTCGCCATTGAAAGTTCTACCTTCAGCGGTGATAGAATATTGTCGCTGCTAAATGTACAACTTTTGGCAACAATAAGATATGTCGCATCGAAAGTAACACTTTCGGTGGCGACATTAAAAGGACTTTCAGCGGCAACTTTTAATGTCACCATCAAATGTCGCCACTAAAAGTCCTTTTTTGTTTGTAGTGAAGCACGGGCACTCATATTTTTTAAGAATATGCGTGTCGGACACTACAACACCGTCTAATACTCCGACACCGTCTGACACGCCTTGACACTCCTATTTTTTAAAAAATATGTGTGGCTTTGAATATTATTGAATTGATGATGGATTTTCCTTTCGTATTTTTTTAAAAAAAGGAGGCATGGCTTTTATGATGAGGCCGAATCTATACGATGAGTCAAAGCTAGAGGCCAGGATTTTACACAATATTGAACTTGAATGTAAATTATAAGATATATATTTAATATCAAAATGTGTCCTAACATGTCAAAATTTAGATTTTTTTTAGGATTGACATGTCGGAGTGTCGAGTCGTGTCTCGTGTCGGTGTCGGTGCAACATAGGTTTGTGGTGTACCTGGTTGAGGGAATATCAATACAGTTATCCAATTATACAGACATACAAGGTATCTAACAAGTATAAATATAGCCCAAAATATCAAAACTTTAGCTAAGTCCCTACGCGTCTTTGCTTACCCTTTTCATAGGCTCCCGATCCTCCCGGATCCGAAGCTAGGGTCAATTTGAGATTCAATACCCATTGAATCTCGGGTACGATTAATCTCATGCTCAAGTAATAAAAGATATATGATGATTTTCATTGCATTTCAAAGCATCAACCATACATAGCACACAACAGATGTAAGGTTACAACAATACATAACACACAGTAAATGTAATGTTAACAACACAACAATACATAGCACACAGCACATGTAATGTCAACAATGATTGCACTAACCAGTGCCATGACAGCTCCTCATGTCCTCAGTGCTAGGAAAACAACCATACGGCGTTATCAAGACTATAATCTGCATAAAGCTAAATGTATATAAACCTAAAACCAAGTCTTAGCCACTTTGCATGACCCAAGACCTAGTCTTGTCCATGACTCTATGAATCATCCCATCACATATAAGCATACAAGACAAACAAGAGTTAGAGTTACAGTACACGTCCGTACCTTGGTCTGTGTAGCTGGCAATACGTTCTCTTTTTGGTACCGATCCTTTATTCCTCGGATATGCTATAATGTTATCACCGCATTATTTTATTCATAAATAATATCCTAAGAGATTCCTTAGCCACTATTTACCTTTTTACCCTTGGTGGATTTACTATTACAATTTTACCCTTCATTTCTTTAAAAATGCAATTTTCAGCATTTTGCTCGATTTTTTCGGTAACTTTGAAAAATCATAAATAATTCAAAAACATTGAAATGAGCTTCTTCCAAAGCCAAAATAACCCTTGATAAATCCATTTTCTATGAAAAATAACGGATTTAACTCAAAATACCTGAGTCAATACCAGTTTTAATTTTTCCAACCACTGTTCAGATTATCTTACAAAAACATGACCCAACTTAAAACAACTTTTAACTCCTTGTACAGAGCTCAAATTGCTACATATTTTATATATTTATAGAGATATGGATGTCTAATGTATTCATGAAAAATTTCATGATTTAAGGACGTCATTTGTCACATAAAATAATGTCCTTAGTCCGACTAACTTAAGAAAAATTGAAATCGAGAATTTTCCCAATTTTTACAATCTTGCTCCATTGATTCCAAAAATTATTTCCTACCATGTTTTTACCTCATTCAGAATTTTTCAATGCAATGGAGGCCTAAAAACAAGTATATGAAGTTATTTCTTAATTTTATAGATTAAACCACAATTTTACTAAGAACTAAAGATCAAAGCTCAAGAATTCACCTCAAGAACTTTGATCCTTCATCTTCTTTCTTTCTATGAATTTTCTCCATTATCTCTCTATCTCTAAATCAGATTTTGGTGTGAAGAATTTGTGAAGGGTGGATGGCTATTTATAGAAAAAACTCTATGGCGGCAGTGGTAATTATGTGTCCAAACTTTCACCCTATCCATTAGATTAAAAGAGCTTTATGAAACTTCATCCTTGCCTTCCATTTTGGTGCCCACATGCCTCCCACAATCAGCCATTTCATTGTGCTTTTTAATTGCCAAATACATTGTTTATTTAATGATAAATCTCATCAAACTCCTTCAATGTGATATGCGCCCCTTTTGTTGACTTTATGGGCTGTTTGTTAACATCCTAATGATGTGTTTATATGCCCTTTAATTATAATTGTCATTGTAGGATTGATTCATTAATTAATTATGGTCATTAGTGTTCTAATAGACAAGCTTTAATCCCTCATTTTGGCCTCTTCATTTTCAAAAATAAGACAGCCCTCTTTTGATGTTTTCCTTTTGTCTCAAATTAATTTAAGTAATTATGCAATTGATCTTAATTAGTGAAACTTAATTACCCAATTTTTTTTCCTAATTTCCTTTAACTTAATTAAGTGTTTTCATAACATTTCCTACCTCCTTTGGTTATAAAATAACCGTTATTTTATGTGTTAATTATATCACAGTTTATTATCCCTAATCTTACTCTTATATTTTGCCTTTTGTTTATTTAATTCCAAGGGAAATTTGCCTAAAATTATAATCAATAAATTATAATAATTTGAGACACGAATTCACCTTTATTTTATACTAATTATTCATCAAAATATAAGATTTAATTTATTACAAATGTGAATTTTGAGGTATTACACAACACATGATGGCTGTATATGGTTCTCGTGGCTTGATTAAAACCACAATGGACTGATAACGTAAATATTTGTGATTCCATTTTTTCTGAGCTCACTACATGCAGTCTTGTGTGTGTTTGTGTGTACATCTTTTGTCTGTTTTTGTCTGTTTCCACCCTTTTTGTGATGTAGATTATTCGGCTAACTTTTACGCTTACCACTAGTACGTGTGCTATGCAAGGATCAAAATGAATATGTTGATGCACATAGCGTGCAACGTTTATTTAGAAAATGAATGGAGTTTGAGCTTGCTGCTGAATCTTCTCAGAATAAAGCAGTCCGATCAGCTGTCCCAGCATAAAATAGCAATAATCTTAATAGAATGATGATAGAGTTCTTGAATCTTTTATTAGTGACATGAACACACACACATAGGTGTAGAAGCAGAAAGCAATGATTCGTTCATATATGTAGTGAAATAACAAAGAGAAAATATACTCTTAAATGAATGTATTTATTCATATGCTTAATAGGGTATTTATATATAAGAGAGAAGACAAGAAAGTAATGACTCATTATGATGATTGATTCCCTAATCACTCATAATTCCTATAATCCCTTATTATATGCGATACTAATTAATTATATTGATTTATTTCCTAACAATATATTCATCAGACATTTCATATTTAGCATCAACGTATCGTCATAGCTTCTTTCTTTTTTCCCACCCTTTTTCGTGCGGAAATTCGGTCCCTTCTTTTGATAAACTTTTACGTTGCCATACGGTCTGTGGGGGGAATTTTGATGACTTCAATTTAAAATAGAAATGTGGTTATAAAATTTTAATAAAAAAATATTTGAGATTAAAGAGTAAGAAAATTAATTAATTTTTTTATATAAATTAAAAGTTTTTAACTACATATTGACAACCTCTTTTTAATAGTATAGGTATTCATTACACTTGACTAGCAATTGACAACTTATTTTAGTAAAAAATTACAGATTTGAGATTTTGAAGTTGAAGTAATATTTTCTCATTAAAATTTTTCTAACCCTCCCCTTTCTTCTATTCCCCTCCTACCAAACAAACTGTTAATGTTCTTTTGGACTATTTTTCCTCATTTAACCGATTGATTCTGACGGTGTTCGAATACCATTGCTTCTTCTTCGTTCTACTGTTTAACATGTACAAATTTCGCTATTCAAACCATGGAAATGTGCCCCTTTAAGACAGTTGCCACTTGGATCTTCTCTTTGTCCTCAGAATTTGTAAAGGCGAAATTTAAAAAAAAAATTTAAAAAATAAAATAAAATTGAGCACACTTCTAGTGATATGTTTCAGTCTAAAAAACAATATATATTTTTTCAGTTATTATTCTGTCTAGAGACACAAAATAAAATGCCCTTTTCTCATTCTGTTTTTAATCTTTTCCACGCGATAATTTTTATCACCACGAACATAAATTTTAAGTTTAACCATCAAGAAATTCAGTTTCTCAAATGTAATTGTTTAAAATAAAATGATAAATATTTTAACCATTAGTAAGGGATTTTTTCAAAATGCCAATTATTCAGGATCCAACTTTTCTTTTATTACCTCCCATCCTAATTATAAGACAACATTTAGGAATTGATTTTGGTCCTAACTATAAGGTAAAATTCTATTTTTTGTCAATTTCTTCCCGAAATACCCCTTTTGATACTTTCTTCATATTAATTTAATAATATATCTGTATATTATATAAAATAAGTAATGATTGCAACTCATTAATTTCACATACACCTCAATTGTACAATTTTTTTATTATTATTTTGAACAATTTTTTCCATATTTAATAATAGCATCACTGTAAAATCAATGGTAAAAGCTGATTTTTAATTTATGATGAGGTAAGATTGTATGTGCACACAGTAAATTAGAGATAAAATTGGACATGCACACAGTAAATTTCATGACGTACTCCTCTTATCATAAAGGCAGGACCTAATTTGAGAATATATGTTGGTTCTAAATGTAAGATTTATTATTTATTTTGTCTCTCATATTTATTATTTTTTTAAAACTAATTTATTTAACTTATAAATTAATATAGGACTAAACTTATATTAAGTCGCCTAGGTTAAGTTTGTCCAGCTGCCCAATTAGATTAATACAGCTGTATCATTTTTACAGCTAATCATTTAAACCCCAAAGCCTTTGTTAAACACCGTGAGATTCATGGCCGTGAGATTAGTGGAGAAAAAATGTTTTCTTTTTCGCTTTTCAAAATAAAAACCAGAGGTTTAGAGGCCGTGAGATTCATGGTTGATGGATTCAAAGGCGCTATGGCTAAAAAGGATACACTATTAAATTTTAAATAAGGGTATTTTAAAAAAATAAATATAATTAACTAGTTTAATTACTATCCTTAATCTCTCTAAAGTTATATAAATATATCTTAGAATTAGGATATAGTACTTATTTAAATACATCTCGAGAGTTTTTACTCTCTCCAGTCTCCACACCCACCCACCACCCAGCCTTACTTCCTGGTTTCACATGACTGTCATAGAATGGGCTCACTCGCATGAAGAGGCCCAAATCCATAACACAACTGCTAGAAACAGGCCGCACAAATGGCCCTTTACAAAACTCCATGTCCAAAAACCAAAAGGACAAAAAGAACCGGAACATAAGACTATTCTAACGGGACCCACACAATTTAATACGCCAAATATCTCTTGTTTACTTCTGAGTTTTAAAAAAGTAAAAATTTCCAGATCGAAACTTCCGCAAATAAATTCCGACTCAGCCGGATGCAAAGTTGTGTGCCATGAGTCTGACGTCAACGCATTTATATTTTTATCCCAAAATGATAATAATCCTTAAGAAGATAATCAAAAAATCGACAGATGAGAGATGCTAAACCGATTAATAACACCGTTACGTTGGTCCTTTAGCCACAAAAAAAGCATAATAACCACAATAATTTCCAGGTTAGTGCAACTTTCAGGCGTACGCGGCTTCCATTTCAAGAATTTTTGATTCTTTCTCTATCTTGGACTCCCCAAGATCGTCCGAGAGCTTCAGATTTGAGAAAGCATCGTTTTTAAATTTAGTGGCTTCTGAAGTTTCTTTTTCTTCTCTATCAGTAAACGCCTTTCCAGGTTCAGGAACTCCAGTTTCATTGCCAACCACCAGCTCTAAAAACTTGAACTCCTCTTCAATATCTTCTTCCTCAAAATCCCTGTATGATAGACTTCGTTCTAAAATTGCCCAAAAGAAGTGTGGTTAGAGAACGAAGAATCCCTAAAAAAAGGACATCATATGCAACTCCAGTCTCAAAACATAACCACTATCCTTGGGGAATCACTTTCCCTGCCTATCCAAAAGATAGGTAGGGAAAGCTCTTCTCTCATCTGGACGGTCCGATTTGATTTTTTTTTTACTTTATATTTTTTTTAAAAAAAAATATTTTAATAAGTAGAGAATCTAAAATAAAGATAATTTATTAACTAACATTTTTTTAAAAAATGTTTTTTTATTTAAAAAAAATATTTTAAAAAAATCAAATCAATCTGGACGAGATCGGATAGACCGAAAGTGGTTCCTGAGGGATAATGAAGCCAATATATACCTAGCGCCTTTTCAACTTCCTCTTTTGAATCAATACTCTCTTGGATATCTCTTAGACAAACATTCACTTCCTCTGCACTGATCTTGTTTTCTTTCATTGCTCGAGCTCCTAACTCCATGGCTTCAGAAACCTGCTAACAAAACCCAGCTAATCATCAAATGTAAGACTAGCCACAATCCAGTACAAGCTTCACATTCTGAAATCAACGATCTTATTACAAATGGACGATTCAAAATGCTCAGGTATTATATATATCCAAAGCTATACCTTTTTCGTGGATTCAGCATCTGCGATAACACCAAGTACTTCCTCTACTCTGTTCAAAAGTGATGTACATTTCTCTCTACTCTGGGTGGCCAGCTTCAGCTCCCTAGCAATACCTGAGTGCCAAATTTCTATTTCCAGACTGTAATGAAGCTAGTGCTAATTTTCTTGAGCTTCAAAGAAATATAATAAATCCATGAGACAACTGAATCTATTATTAGCAAATATCATTACGTTGAAGCTGCAGCACTACAGCTGAAAACTAAGAAGACATTGTATTGTATACGAATTATCATAATCTACAGTGGTATGAAGATATAAGACCAGTAAATGAGAGAAGTTTTCTTATTTTCCCTTGGAAGATTCTCTTCACAGAAGTCGCACGTACCTATAATAGTAGAACTAATCATATAAGGACTTACAATTCATAACTTTGGTCTATCATATCAAGCTCTTGCTCAAGCCTCTCAGTTGTCCAAATCAAGTGCAAAACATCATAATCTAAATCAGATATACCGGATAAAGCTGATGTTGAAAGAGAAATTTTGATACCCTGTAAGCACAAACTTGAAATGAAAATGCCAGGTATTTCAGGTATAAAATTCAAATATGTTCTCTCACAAGAACATGAGTGTCTAGCCCTAGGCGGGCTAGTATGCTTATATTGGATCGAATAGCTCCCTCTTAGGTATCCATGGATGAGATACCTTTGAGAATAGAAGATCACTATACACAACCAAAGGGGGTGGGGTGTGTCTGTGATGTAAGCGAGAATTATAGATGAGATAGAGCTTAGAATTTGTGCACCTTTAGGGTTTACCATCTATTTATAAAAGGTACCTTAAAGTTAGAGTTTAGATCATTTGGCCTTCTTGTGCTTCTAAGCCCAAATGTTCTGCCACCACATCTACAATAGTGGTTGCCTCTTGTTGGGTCATAATTTAGATGAGCTTAATATTTATATCCATAACAAAATCCATAGATTTTTCCCAGAGCAAATGAACAGTCTTGGCCGGCATTAAGAATAGCCATATAAAGGACGAAGCCCAAATTTTTGTCCTTCATAAAATTAGTTTACATTGCGAATGTCATTTTATCCCTGTATATGACTTCAACAATATCTAGCATCCACAATCTTCTAAATTATTTCTTCTTTTTGTAGAGAAATTGTAATTTTTTAAACCAAGAAGCCAAGAATAACTTGGGCAACCTTTTTGTTCCACAATGACATACTATACCTCTACAAGTTCTTTCTTACGGACTGAAATATACTGTGCTTTTCCACACCCCTGCCAGGTACCTCAAGATTGCAGATGTCACATCAGGCCCTCCACATATACTTCTTGGAATTTCTTCATTGTTACGATACATGATGAATTCCAGTGACTTTCAGATAGAATTTTGACGACTTCAGCTATCCTAAACATCAAGAAATATAACTTTTAAGTAATAAAAGACTTAAAAGTTAATGGCATGGCAGACTCCATTATAGCTCATTGACTAGCTCATACTGGCATCCGCCCCGATAATTTTATTACCACGAGCATAAATTTTAAGTTTCATCATCAAGAAATTCAGTTTCTCAAAATTAAAATTTAAAAAAAGGATAAATATTTATTTAATTAATAAGGGATTTTTGCAAAATGCCAATTATTTAGGATCCAAATTTTCTTTTACCATTTTTTTTTTTTTGATACGGAGAAGATTTCATTACATAAAATAAAAGTAATTGCACAGGGGAATACATCGCAGAGAGTTTGTACTCTCTCCACACCCAATCCACCATCTCGCCTGACTTCCTGGTTTCACATGACCGTCAAACAGTGAGCGTTGAGCTGGATTTAGAATTTATGGATGCACAATTAGTGTAAGGGTTCGGAGGTTCGAGGGCGCCGCCCTTGAAAATTTTTTTTTTTAAGGAAAGTTTTAAAGTAATGCATTTTCTAGAAGGAAAAAAGTTTGATAAGATTAAATAACATGTTGCAACCTATAAGAAAGAGAAAAGGAAGCAAACCAAAATGCTAGCTTGACTTCAATTCATCATAAACGAAAATCACAAGGTGGGGTATTACCTTCGATATTCATTTACATCGCCCTTCATCCGCTAGTCTTGAGTCGCCGCATCAACCTCCAAAAAGATTCGAGAGGATAAAGTTATTTCTTGAAGTAAATCAATCTGCAAAAGAAAGCGTAAAAGGAAGCCGTGTCATGCCAATGAGAAACAAATGCATTAACATAGAAAAATAATAATCAAGAATTAACTAACCTTTACATCGAAGGATTACAAAATCATTCTTCGATTCTTCATTCCTTGAAAATATTTCATTATATCCTCATCACCAATCGTATCAAATATATCACGTTCAACAAAAGTTAACATGCACGAGTTAAACCAATCATCACTTATCCGATTGCGTAACTTATTCTTAACAAAAGTCATTGCGAGAAAAAACCGCTCAACACTAGCAAGTTACTCTTTTGGTAGAATGAGTGCCAACGTTATCAACAAATAGATTAGTGGATAAACAATATTCTTTCTCTTCTCAACCATCTTCAAAGCAAGGTCGAAATTGTTTGCAAATTGACAAAATCGAGAATCAGCCCTCACATCAACAATAAAATTATCGAGACTTGAAGACGTAAAAGAAATATCTCAAGCAAGTTCATCAAACTCCGAAGGATAGAATCTAGCAAACTCAATCAACTTTTCATTGTTAAAATTAGCAAATGAATCACGAGGATCAAGACAACTCAAACACTCAAGCAACTTCATATTGATGTTATCAAATCGATCATTCAACTCTTGAACCTAAGTATCTATCACTATATTAAATAACTTCACCTTAAAGTAGTGGAGGAATGTGAATGATTTCAATCTCCGTCTCGATCTCCCTTTAAGACAATAAACATCCTTCATATTTGGAATGTCAAATATCATATTTATTAGCAAAAATGGTTGTTTCTTGAAGCAATTTATCAAAACCATTATCCCTCACCTCTTGTAAACGAGACTTGACTACCCTCACTAAACCAATTGCATTTAAAAGATCTTGATCTTTTCTTTGCAAAGGCTTGTGACAACTCAAAAGAAATCCCCAAGATCAATTTCATAAGATGCAACAAGAATGCAAATTCAAAATCCTCCATGGCATACAAAATGCAACCCGCATCGGTTCTTGCAAAAGATCATTTTTCGGATCGTCTTCAATAACTTTCATCAAGGAAATGATTGGAGAAAATAATGAAATAACACTTGTAACCGTACCAAAATGGGAACCTCAACGAGTGTCTCCAGGTCAATTTAAGGTTGTATCTTGATTTAAACCTTTTCCAGTTGGTATTTCACCACTAGCAATTCTTTCAACTATTAGCTCACACTGATTCATTTGAAGAATTTCCTTCCGCTTGCATGAACCCCCCACAACGGTAGTCATCTTTTGAAGCATGTCAAAAAATTCTTGAATCTTCTTGTGATGTTTTGCAACATTTACAAGTGCCAATTGTAAATCGATGAGCAAAACAATGAATGTAGAATGCGGATGTGTTGTCACAAAATCAAACTCTTAAGCCCTTTGAATTCACCCCGTATATTACTAGCATCATCATAGCCTTGACCGCGACATTTAGACAAACTTAAACCCAGTTTAGAAAATAGGCCATCAATCGCTGCTTTTAGTGATTGTGCAGTTGTATCTGAGACATGAATTATGCCAATAAAACGTTCAACAATGAACCCTTTTTTGCTAACATACCGAAGTACAACCGCCATTTGTTCTTTAATTGCAACATCACGAGCTTCATCAACTAGCAAGGAAAAGTAATCATCATCGAGATCACTAATTATTGCTTTAATAGTCAAATCAGCACAAACTTGGGAAAGATCTTTCTGAATTATTGGTGAAGTCAATTTGTTATTATCAGGGGCATTTTCGAAGACCACATCACTCATCTCTTTATTTGGCTTAGAATAAAACTTTAGAAGTTCAAGGAATAAACCTTGATGATTTGAACTTGTAGATTCATCACGTCCCCGAAAAGGATCACCATTGCGTAATAGGAATCTAACACAATCTAAAGAAGTCTTCAACCAAATACGATAATCAATTTTTTGTTGGTCAGAAATATTTGACAAGGCAACATCAATATGTCGATTTTGCTTCATCAAATCTTGACAAGCTTGATAACATCTATTATGAACACTCTTATGATCTCCAACATGAACTTTGATTCTATCTTTCTTATGCCAATTTGTGAACCCCACACCAACAAATGCTTCCTGCATCGAACCACTACCTCCAACCTCCATATCAAATAGATAACAAGATACAAGCAAAAACATGCATCTTTTGATACACTATACTCCAACCAACCAAATTCTTCATACCACTTAGGATTAAATCTACGCATTTTTCTATACAGTTCCGTTTGAGGAAATGGTTTAAGAATTGGTTGAGTTGGCCCTTGAGCAAATAAGCTCTAGGATATCTCTCTTTCTATAGGATTTGATGTCATTGAATAAATTAAAGGTCTTTTTCCCGGATCCGCTTCAAGATGTTCTATATTAATTTTTGCTTGAGATGGTGATTGAAAACTTTGAAATTGAGATGCTTGTGGTGGTTGGGAGGATTCTTGGACTGTTGGAATTGAATTACTATTTGAAAGTTGCTCACTTGAAGGTTCGGGTCTGTATTTGTGGGTTTTAGACGTTTGAAATAAGATTGTATCGTTGACATTTTCTGGAAGAAGAAAAAGTTTGACAAGATTAGGGAACATGTTGCAACCTATAAGCTAGCTCATCTTAATGCTTCTCTATCGAAACGTATAAGCTTGTATCTATTTTCATACAGGGACACTAAGCAACTGAAGCTATGACTTCCAATTCCAAACCAACAAAACAATTCACACTCTATGTCAATGATTTCTATGTCTTGGCATCAACAAGCTAGCCTACCAACTACTAAGTGAAATCACTTAAATAATTTATAAAACATGGCCTCAACCAAGGGCCTTATTACTAGGTAAGCCAACTTCTACCAAATAAGCGTTGCAGTCATTTTTCATATAACTAAATATTCACCATTTCATGAGTGAATGCAAATAATCTTCATGAAGCACATACTTCTATAATAAGTTTGGCAAGCATTCATAGATAAATGGAAGAAACAACAATAAAACTAATTACCTTTTTCCCTTGCTTCCAAAATCGCCTAGTGAGCTTTTACGGTGATCCACTTTCCTCCTTGCTTCCTAAGGAAGATGAGTTTGAGCCATGCACATTAATTAGTAAATATGATAATATTTGAACTAAATCATTCATTTACTTTAAAAAAATTATAAACCTCAGATATGCTCAGTTGCCATACAAATTATAAATCTCAGATATGCTAAGTGAATGCATATTATATTACTCCTATCTTTTTCCAAATATACAGTCATAAAGCATAATTACATTTTCCATTACAAGCTATGACTTTTTTATTTTTTGGCCAAATGCTATATGACTTACCAAGATAGTTTTGTTTTGATTTTTTTAACTTAGATTGCATTGGCCACAAATTAATAATCAAGGACAAATAAGGTTCTAAATTGTCATCGGGAATACTTTCTAAATTAGCTACAAATAAGCCACATCCTTGCCCTTAAACAACCATTAAGTCAAATGGCTTTCCCAGTATCAGTACAGTGAAGAAAAACAAAAGTACATAATGCCAGATTGCCAAGAGCACCAATGGAAATTGAAGGAATTGCGGTGGAATTATTTGTCGCTCCCACAAGGAAACATTTAATGTACCTGGATGAATCTGAATAATACTAGGACTTTATCTAGTGTACCCTCCAATTCCTCTTCGAAGTACCCTTGTTACCTGCCGCATACGACTTCTCATCCAAAAACTTGGCAATCAATTTTGCGAAGTCGGTTGTCATGGTAGCACAAAGACAACCCGGTGAACCGATTGCCCAAAATAATCGTGTCAAATAATCACTTGACTCAAAAGCTTAAACCAGCACAGAGATCAAAAGTGAATTTAACCATTCAGAAAAAAATTATCAAGCAAAAGCCCATTGCTCATAAATATGGATAAAGCATAGTCTCACCACCGACAGAAGACAAGTTCAATAACAAACGGAACAATCAACAGGAAATTTAGAACCACTAGGAAAATCCATAAAAGAATCTCTCATCCTTTGTCAGAAGAGGAAGAAAAGGTTGAACTTCAAAGTTAAAGCAGTAAGATAAGGTTGAAACATATTATTTTCCATACATCTCGCTCTCAGTGATGATTCTGGATTTTTGGTGGTACGAGAAAATGACCAGAACCAAACCCTCTAATAATCAATACATTGCAAAAAGACGAGGCTAATTAAATTGAAATAGATTGCAAACAAACAACTCAAATCAAAAGCATCTGGTGGGACAAATTGAAAAAAATAAAAAGGACAAATCAAAGAAATTCTACCAGAAATTGTCTCCGTAGGTTGATTCCCACCCCGCTGCACAGCACTACTTGGTGCCAGAGAAGAGACGGAAGACGCCGACGACGGAGGGCAAGTTTGGAGCTGGACGGGCGAGGACGGATCGAATAGGAGTGGGTGATTGATCGAGAGGTTTGGGCGACTGGGATTTGGGGATTGATGGTGAGAGTCGAGAGGTTTGGCGTTTGGGGGTGAGACCGTGAGAGTCGAGGTTTTGCGGGCTGGGCTGGCGATGGTGAGAGTCAAGAGAGTCGGCGTTTGGGGCCGAGGACGTGAGAGTCGATGTTTGGGGAATTGGGGCTGGAAGGCGATTTGGGGATTGAAAAAAAAAAAATAAAACACAAGTGCTGAGGGTGGGTTTCGAACCGAGGACCTTTAGCTCACTGGGTAAACACTTAACCAACTATCCCAATTAGACAAATTGCAATGAAAGTCCTTTACTAAATATATATTTTTTAAATTTTTTATGTCTGCACTTGCCCACATAAGCATTAGTGTGCCTCCGTCCCTACCTTCAAAGAACGGCTCACTCGCATGAACAGGCCCAAATCCATACCACCTCCACTAGAAACACACCGCATAAATAACCCTTTACAAGACTCCAAGTACAAAAACCAAAAGGACAAATGGAACCCGAACATAAGACTATTCAAGCTATATCAAAAAAAAAAAAAAAAAAGACTACTCAAGCGGGACCCACACAATTAAATGACGCCAAATATCTCTTGTTTACTTCTGAGTTTTAAATCGAAACGTAATTATTTACTTCGCAGAATAAACTCAGTCGGATGAAAAAATTGTGTGCTACGTGTCTGACGTCAACGCATTTATATTTTATCCCAAAATGATAATAATTCTTAAGAAAATAATCAAAAAATAACATCTATCGTTCAGGAGATGTATAAATGTTAGAGGATAATCCTTAATTCTATATAAGGATTTTTTCTTCCCTAAGTAGCTTCTCTATACCATAAAATATTATCTCTAAAATTTATGCACCAGAGATTATCCTCCACCTATTTTTTCTTCAAGAAAATATGCCCTAAATTCTAAATAATAGCTTTAAAATTATTTATATCAAATTTTTTTGTAAATAATTCCCTCATAATAATTCTAGATCCTCAAAATAATATTTTATAATTTTTCCCCAAATTTTTTTGAAGTCCAAAATAATTTTTAAAAAATATTTTAGATTTTCCTCATTGATAGGTGTAAGATTTTTGGCTCATACTGACTTAATAGCCTTTTTATCTTAGTCTTATTTTTAAATTTCTAATCCCAAAATACATGTATGCACTCAATTCATTAATCCATCAGTTGGAATATCTTATGCCTTTAGGTCCCGTTTGGTACGAGGAAAATTTAAGGAGGGAAAGGAATTTAGAGAAAGGGAAGGGGAGATTTTGAAAAATGAGGGAAGATGAGTTGTTTGGTAGGAAGAAAATGAAGGGTGGTAGTTGGTAAAGAATCAAGAAATGTCTATTTTACCCTCAAAAGTAATAATTTAAAATAAAAAAGAAGGTGGGCTCTGGGGTAAATTTGTCAAAAATGTGAATAGTGACATGGGAAAGGTGAAATCCTTCGAAATTTGGAGGGATTTGATCTTCCCATATGGGAAGATTGGTGGGCCCGGGAAGATAGTTCACAGGAAGATTGGTCAAAACGCTGCATTGTACTCAAACGGCGGGAAAACTTTAATTTTCCTTTCCTTTCCCATGGATTCTGCGTACCAAACGGGCTCAAATGTACATGACACATTACTTCCAAAGAGGGAGAGGGAAGTAGTAACATGTGCATATATACAAAGAGGAGTGACGTGTGAGTGATAAATTGCACCATACATTTTCGAAGGAGATTGTACCGCTCCTTCCTTTTCCACGTTGAACAACTCTTTAACGGCGCACTCTTCTCTCGTATTTCTGTCAAAAATGAACATGACACATTATAGGACAACAATTATTTCTTTCAAAATTTATTAAATTATTCTATATACATACATACCGGTTACGTCCAACATAAACAATTCCATATAGAACTTATTATAATATTATATCATAGAATAATATACACAGTGAAATAGTTTTAGAGGATATCCAATATTGTTTCATGGGGAAAATGTATGTTAAAAGGAATATAAGGGTATTTTTATGACATTACTTTGTAAATAATTAATGCCAGGGAGTCTATCTACAGGTAAGGAGAAAAAGAAACATCCCAAAAAGATAGTAAGAGAGAATATTAATTAGTCAAAGAAATTATAACAAAAAGGGAATTATATATACACACACATATGACTAATAAAAAAACTAAATAAGGGGTGTTAACTTTTTTGTTAAGAAAAAAATTCCTTACTTGGGGGAGTTAAGGGAAGATTTTATTCAAAGAAATTAGAATAAAGAATGAATATGTATAAATCCTAAATAAAGGGAGGCATTTGAATAGGGGAAGCAGAAAAGTTGGAATTGGAGTGAGAGAGGTAAGGAAAAATGGTATCTGTACTACCCTCTCTTAGGAGCCATTTTCCTTACCTATTGATAGGTAGGAGAGTTCATTTCATCTGGATCATTTAAATTTAATTGTTCTATTTCTTTTTTTTAAAAAAATAATTTTAATAGGTAGAGAATCTAAAATAATGATATTATCTAAAGTAACATGTTTTCAATTAAAAATAACTTGTTTAAAAAAATAAAACTTGACCTTTGATATCTCATCTGAACCGCTCAAATGAGATGAACTTTCTCTACTTATCCTTTGAATAGATAATAAAACTGGTTACAACCGCTCTCTTCTCTTCCTCTCCATTTAATTTCCCTATCATTAGATTAACTTTTAATGGCTGAGATTTGCTTTGCAAAATTACATATCATTATCCCACACGTGCGCCAAACAGCAATTTAGGTGCAAAAGTAACCTAGAGCTTCCTAAATTAGTCATAAAATTCACAAATTTTGTTGAAAGCAAAACGCTAGCCAGTTAGTATCTGAAAAAAAAATTTCTTTAAAAAAAAAAAAAAAAGGAAGAAGAAGAGGAGGAAACCAGCTCAGTTTTACACCCAAAAAATGGCGCCTTGTGTAGAGAACCGCAGCGGATGGGAACTGTATAGAACCAAAACAGCATCCCTTAAAATTAGGAACGGACCATGCCGTGCTCTAGATGCTGGGCAGGGCATGCCAACCCAACGAATATGGCACCGCGAAGCTTCGTGGGTATTTCTATTTCCTTGAGATGCCTATGAAATTATGTGAATTATTAATATTGTTATAATATCCAAATGCGCCCTACGGATCAAAAAATGGTGAAAATAGTGTACCAAGTGGGCAAGTGGTATACGAAAGAGGCAAGAGAGATAGTAGTAAATAATTGAAAATGAGGAGAAATAATGGGAGAAATTTGAGAAAATTACGCGTAGGTCTTAAGGAAAAATAAAATACAAAAAATCTCTTAAAATCACTAAATTACCCAGAAGTTCTAAGGGATTTTTTTTTGATATTATTTGTATTAACAACAAGAAATGTCACCTTTACAAAGAAAATATCATATTTACAATAATATTTAAATACTTGACTATTTACAACAAAAGTCATATTTACAACAAGAAATGTCCATATTTACAACAACATTTAAACACCTGGATTTTGAACATAGAGAAGTCATTTACATCAAAACAAAAAAAAGACTAGATTTACAAAGGAAGTCTTTGTATTTACAACAAAATTTAAAATCTAGTTATTTACAAGAAAAAGTCATATTTACAATAGAAAATGCCTATATTTATAACAACATTTAAACACCGAATTTTGAACGTAGGTCATTTACAACAACAAAAAGATTAGATTTACAACAAGGAAGTCTTTGTATTTATAACAAAATTTAAAATCGGCTATTTACAACAACAACAAAACCATATTTACAATAGGAAATGCCTATATTTACAACAAAATTTAAAAACCTGAATTTTATTTACATACAAATAATATCAAAAAGGTTCTTTGGGACTTTTATATAATTTGGTGATTTTAAGAGACTTTTTATAAAAAAAAAAAAAAAAAAAAAAATTGTTCCTGGGGACTGCACGTAATTTTTCCGAGAAATTTCCTTGAATGATGGGAGAGAGAAAAGAGGACAGATGAAATTCAGAAAAAGGTACGGTGCAGTACGTCTAATTTAATTGCTTGGAACAGACCTCAATACCTCATCATTATATTCCCACCCAATGCCACTTTAGCTTGACTTTTTGATCATACAAGTCTTTATTAATTAATTTTTTATATATATATTTTCCTCCAGAATTAATTAATTATAGGCTAAAAAGATATCTTTTGGTCCTTTAAGTTTTACATAGGATACTTTTGATCCTTTAACTTTATAAAAGTATACTTTTGATCCTAAAATTTAACACCGTTAATGTTGCTAACGGAAAATGAAGACACAGCGAACTCAAATGATGATTAATAGCATTTAATTATACAAATTTTATATATTTTTTTAATTTACCCATAAGCTTAATAGCATTTAATTACAAAATCATAACTTAAATTTACAGCGTTATCACTTGAGTTAACATTTCCCATTAGCAAAATTAACGGTGTTAGAATTATAGGACTAAAAGTATACTTTATAAAGTTAAGGGACCAAAAATATACCTCATGTAAACTTAAAGGACTAAAAGTATACTTTAGCCTTAATTATATTGAAAACACTAACTTTTGTGGAAACGGTTTCCTGCTCTGAGCGCTGTAAAAGCTAATACTGTCCAGATCTGATTAGATTTTTGACTATACAAGTCTTTATTAAGAGGCTGGATTAGATTTTTGTTTCAAAAAGTATTTATTTTTATTAAAAAACTTAATTTAATAGATATATAATCTAAAATAAATATACTTTTTAACTATTGTTATATTTTTAAAAATAGTTTTTATTTGAAAAATCACTATTTTTTTTTAAAAAAACAATCAATCTAAATCGTCCAAATCAAATTTTGACAGTTTTAGATATACTTAGCTCACCTAGCTTAACAAAACTTTGTTAGTTCTTCTTTCACAATACCCATTTCCCCATTTTATATCTTTTCATTTCATCTCGTCATCTTCAACTCATGTTTTGGCTAAGCTTTATGAATATTCATGAGAAGTGCACCGATTTTAAAAACCTAACTAGTGCTTTAAGGGCTCATAGAAGCTTTATTGATCATATTGCAAACTAAACGTTGCTCTGTGCATCATCAAATGTTGCCACTAAAAAATCTAAGCAGTTTGATCATTCAGGCCCAGAAAGGGAGTTAATATGGGCAGTGGTGGAACCAGAAAAAAATTTAGCCCGGGCAAAAAATAAACATATTAAACTACTCTCTTTAGTTCTTATTATAAGCACTAACTAACAAGTATATTTGGTCATTTTTATAAGACACTTGCTTGTTTCTAAATAGCATTAAATATTTTTATTTATACCCATAATTAAAAAGGTAGTGAGTGAGAGTAATAATTAATAAAAAGTAATTATTACTCTTTTTTTGAGCAAAAAAAGAGTAATAATTAATATGATATTAGAGTTTAGTATAATTAATAGGGATAATATTGAAAATTACTTAAATTTTAGGACAAATTTAATGACTTTAACTGTTTTTATTGACTTGTGAGAATTGTTAGTTGATTCCTTAAATAAGTACCGAGGAAGTATTTACTAAATAGTATCAAATAACCTTGAAAATATAAATAAATAATAAATGATAATTATAAATCAAAACAATATATAAGATGATATTAACTTTTTCGGTATTTCAAACAAGAATTTTACTTTCTTTTCACAAAGCCTAATGAGTAATGAAACAAACATTATCTTTATAGAGAAGATAAAAAATTACGGGCCAAATTTGTGGCCAAATAAAATATCATATAATAAATACATATAAATTTTCAAAAATTTTATAAGATCGGTCAAAAATAAAGTGCCGGGGCCTTCATAGAAGGGTTCCGCCACTGAATATGGGGTGGGGTGGGGAGGGGAGAACCAATTTAGTAAATGAAATTATGTTATACGCACTACTAGAAAATCTCATATTTGCGACGGAAAAAAATTCTGGCCGCAAAATTTCGCAAATTTGCGAGGAAAAAAATATCCCTCGCAAAATGGGGGATTTTGCGAGGGAAAATATTTTCCTCGCAAAATTTGGGGAAATTGGAGGGAAAAATCCCCCCAATTTCCCTCCATTTTGCGAGGGAAACATCTTTCCTCGCAAAATGGCCACTTTTTTGCGGGGAAAACATTTCCTCGCAAAATCGGATTTTTGCGAGGGAAAATATCTTCCCTCGCAAAATTTGGGGAAATTGGAGGAAAAATCCCGCCAATTTCCCTCCATTTTGCGAGGAAACATCTTTCCTCGCAAAATGGCCACTTTTTGCGGGGAAAACATTTCCCTCGCAAAATTTGGGGCAATTGGAGGGAAAAATCCCGCCAATTTCCCTCCATTTTGCGAGAAACATCTTTCCCTCGCAAAATCGGGATTTTTGTGAGGGAAAAAGTTTTCCCCGCAAAAAATAACCATTTTGCGAGGGAATTTGTTTTCCCTCGCCAAATGGGGGGAAATATTCTCGCAATTTCCCTCCATTTTGCGAGGAAATTTTTTCCTCGCAAAATTTTTTTTAAAAAATTATCTTTGCAAAGTTAAGTGATCATCGGCGTTTCACGGCCGCACTCGTCCTTCTCGATCTCAACTCATCAGTCGTCACTCCACTCCTAGAAATCTCAACTTTCAAGTTCTCAACCCGTCGACCACCACACTCACAGCTCTCAGCCTGTCGGCTCTCGCGTCTCACCGTCGGCGTCTCTCAAGTTCTCAACTCTCCTCAAATCTCGATCAAGTCTCAACTCTCTATCTCTAGTATCATAGGTGTATTTATTTCGCTTTTCTGTTCTATGTTGATGCGATTGAGGGATTTGAGTGGTAGAAAATCGTCAAATGTTGCCACTAAAAACTCAAAATCCAAGCAGTTTGGAGGTGGATCATTCATGCTTAGAAAAAGGGAGCTAATCTGAGGTGGGGGTGGGTTGGGGGAGAACCAATGTAATAAATGAAATTATGTTATACGCCTCTTAATATTAATATTAAATAATTATAACAATATAATAGCATATTATATACTCCTTTTGGTTTTATATATAGAGAATCATTTAAACCACTTTACAAAAATTAACAAAATTAGTTAATTTAGGCGGTGACATGAAATTTGTCAACAACTTGTATAATGTTTTCAAAATTATCCTTAAAACCATTGGACAATTTCTTTATACTTGATTAATTAATAAATCTTTAATTCTTGAGTAATTAATAGAACCATACTTATATCAACTTCTTATATATCTATGTCAAGTTTTCTAATAAAGCAATAAACATCACCATATGTTCTTTTTTTTTTTTTTTTATGTGGTTGGGTTTATTGTTAAATGATAATATTTTAAAAATAGGTCACATGACCATATGTAATTGGAGAAATTAACATAATAGAAATGAAGAACTTAATCTAAATATTTTTCTTAATTAATCAGGATGTGTAAACAAATTGATACAATGGATAATTTTGTAAATTTTGGCCTACAACGTTAAACCCGCTGAAAATATTATATGCTACTGACCTAAATTAAAGTTCAGGAAAATATTATAAATTTTGGCCCCAAAATTTATATAAGTATATTTAGGAACCTAAAAATATATAACACATATAATAGGGGAAAAATTAGGAGATCATGACTCCCATGTGGATAAAGGCCACGCACCTTGTAGTCTAGCCTGTTAAAGGCCTGATCAAGCCCAGCTTGTTAATTATATGGAAAACACTAACCTTTGTGGAGCCGGTTTGTTGCTTGTCGTTGGGAGAGCTCATCATTGTCTGGAGTTAAAATAAATTAATTATTGGGTTTATTTAATTTGTAGAGAGAGAATATGGAGTAGTACTGTAACAAGTCTTCGTCCATTTCAAAAACCATGTCTGCCACTAAGGTAAAAGAAGCTTGGATGTTTGATTCAAACTGACTTTTTCATTCGGCAAAAACAAATTCAAGAACGATGTTTAGGATAGCTTTTATATTTAAATTCTTATGACTCGAAAATCAAGTTAAAGTAATTTTTCTAACCTTTTTTCCCTTTTAACCCCCCCCCCCCCCCCTTTTATCTGAATCTTTCGAAGACTTCCTGATATATTATTCAAATATTTTTGTGTTAAACGGACCTTTTTATAAAATTTTACTCAAATTTAAATCACATAACGTTAAATGAACTTTTATCCCAAAAATCATACGGAATAAAAGTCATTGTTTCCTTTGCTAATCTATAGGTTTAGATCTGCAAAAGAAATATTCTAATAAAAAGATGTTTTTAGACTAATGAATAGTATTTCATCTAATTTTATACTGTGAGTGATAATGTATTTAAAAATAAGAAAATGTTTGAAGAACAAATTATTTTATAATTCCAAAATGTGTGACATATGTTATAATTAACTAATTTATTTAGTTTTTTTTAATCTTTTTAAATTATACAAGTAGGACTTATATTAAGAATACAAGGAATAATAGACACTTGTATGCTCAATTGGTCAAGCTAAGTACATCCGGCAACCTTTCTTCTGAAAAAAGTTAAGGTAAATCAAAATTACGTGAAACTTAATCAAGGATATATATTTTCTTATAGGGAGTAGCTAGCAATACTTCCCATTTCATCAAATTCATTTTCTTTCCTCTTTTATATTTTTCCTTTTATCAGTTTTCCAAGCTTCTTTTCCTTAGTGGCAGACATGACTTTCGAATGGCCGAGGACGCGTTAGAGACTTACAGTACACCATATTCTCTATCTCTAAAAATTAAATAAACCCAATAATTTAGTTATTTTAATCATTAATAACTAAATTATTGGGTTTATTTTTGTTAGGGTAACTGGGGAAGACTCGGGAGTCATGATGACCTAATTTTGTTTTTTCCTATTATATGTGTTATATATTTTCTGGTTCCTAAATATATTTATTTAAATTTTTTGGCAAAAATTTATAATATCTTCCTGAACTTTAATTTAGGTCAGTGGCATATAATTTTTTTTTCAGTGGATTTAAAGTTGTAGGCTAAAATTTACAAAATTATCCATTGTATCAATTTTTTTACACATCCTTATTAATTAAGAAAAATATTTACATTAAGTTCTTTATATTTATTATGTTAATTTCTCCAATCACATATGGTCATGTGACATATTTCTAAAATATTATCATTTAAGTATGAACTAATAAAAAAATAGAAGCAATGGCCATGTTTATTGCCTTATTATAAAATTTGACATAATGGATATATAAGAAATTGATATAAGAATGGTTCTATTAATTACTGAAGAATTAGAGATTCATTAATTAGTCAAGTGTACAGAAATTGCCCAGTGGTTTTAAGGATAAGTTTGAAAACATCATACAAAATACAAATTGTTGACAAATTTCAAGTCACCGCCTAAATTAACTAATTTTCTTGATTTTTGTAAAGTGGTTTAAAGGATTCTCTATATATAAAACCGAAATGATGAGTATATAATATCCTATTGGCTAAAGTATACATTTGGTCATTTATGTTTGTCTCTGATATCATTTTAGTCCCTTAAATTTGTAAAGTACATGTTTGGTCTCTTAATGTTAACACCATTAGTCTTACTTAACGGAAAATACTGACTCAACAATTTTAAACGATGATTGTGCAATTAAATGTTGATCAAGCATGCTAATATGTTAGTATTTTAATAAATTAATATTTTAAATTCTATTAATTGAAAAATATTTAATTTTCTTCGACAAAAAAATTAATATTTAATCCTCACAAATTGTGAAAAACCACAAACAGTCTATGAAGATTTTTTTTTCAATTAATAGGATTCAAAATATTAATTTATTAAAATACCAACATATAAGTATGCTTGGTCAGCATTTAATTGCACAGTCATCGCTTAAAATTATTGAGCCACTATTTTCCGTTAAGTCAAACGTTGACATTAAGGGACTAAACGTGCACTTTACTAACTTAAGGGACTAAAATGATACCAGAGACAAACATAAAGGACCAAATGTATGTTTTAGCCTATCCTATTATATGGTTATAATTATTTAATATCAAAATTAAGAGGCGTATAACATAATTTCATTTACAAAATTGGTTCTCCCCCAACCCAGATTAACTCCCTTTCTGGGCATGAAAGGTCCACCTCCAAACTTCTTAGATTTTAAGTTTTAGTGGCAACATTTGATGATGCATGGAGCAACATTTAGTTGGGATTTGAAATATGATCAATGAAGCTTCTATGAGCCCTATAAGCAGTAGTTGCATACTTGCATCAATGCAATAGCATTTTCTTAGTGAGTTAAAATACATTATTGAATGGCCCAAAGAGGGAAAAAGAAAGAAAGCGCATTAAAATGATGTACGGTTGACAGTTTTATTGTATAATTACGTTTTTAAAACTTAAGAAAGTACACTTAATTCTCGTGAATATTCATAAAACTCAGCCAAAACATGAGTCGAAGATGATAAGAGATGAAATTATTAAATTAAATGGGGGAATGACTATTGTGAAAGGAAAAACTAACAAAAGGTTTATTTAGGTAGTTGAGTTAAGTATATCTAATGGTATGGGTTTGATTTTTTTAATAATGATTTTTTAAATAAAAATGATTTTTAAAAAATATAATAATAGTTAAAAATTATATTTATTCTAGATTCTATATCTATTAAAATAAGTTGTTGTTTTTTTTTTAAGTTATACTATTTTTAATTTAGGCAAGATCATGAATAGCTCTCTGAGAGCGTGGCAGGAAATTGGTCCAGCATAAGTTAGTGTTTTCAATATAATTAATTAACAAATTAATAAAGACTTGTGTGATCAAATAGTCAAGCTAAAACGGCATGGGGGTGAATATAATGATGAATTCTGCAACCCACCTTTTTATGAATTTCTGTCTTTGTACCTTTTTTTGAATTTCGTCTTTCCTCTTTTCTCTCTCCCATCATTCAAGGAAATTGCTCTCATTATTTTCAATTATTTAATAGTAATATCTCTCTGGCTCTTTCGTATCCTTTTCTTTTTGCCTCACACTATTTTGAATTTTCACCCTTTTTTCATGCATAGGGCGAATTTTGATAAAAAAAAATATATTAATAGTACAAGTAATTTCAGAGTTACCGCCTTCAAGCCTCAATTATTGAGAGGCTATGAAAAGGATAGTAGTGGAACAGGGGTTCAAAAGTGAAAAGTATATATGTTTCTTTTTCTTTCACCATGTCATGTCGGGTTTACTTTCCTTTCGTCTTATTTTCTCTTTCTTCGGCGGCACATGCTTCCAAAACAGCTCTCATCTACGGTAAACAGCTGTCTTCCCACGCATGCTTGTCTCAAGGAAATTCCGACGAAGCTTCGTGGTGCCATATTCGCTACTAGGGGTGTTCATCATGCCCAGCGCCCTGTCCGCCCGCCCGCGCCCACTAAAAATCATCATCCAAAGCCCAAGGAAAAGTGAAGGCCCGGCAGGGCACAAATGGGGCATTTTTGCAGGCGAAGAGGGGGCATCGGCATGGTATGCTACCCTGCCCATTTGGCCCTGCCCAGTAGTTTTAATATTTTTTTCCATTACCGGCTTCTTCTTCTTTCTCATTCGTCTCACTTTCTTCTCTTCTTCTTCACAGCACCGAAGATGAGAACGGACCGGATCCTTCTTCTTCTTCAGCGACAGCCGAACATAGGTGGAGCTCTAGTGAAACTCGATCTGCTCCGGTGGGGCGTCGATCTGCTCCAGTGAAGGCTCGACTGCTCCGGTGAAGCTTGAACTCGAGACAGTTGATGCACCGGTCGCAGATCTATTTGCAGCGGTGTGAAAGAACTCGCTTAGATTCTAGTTCAAACTCTCCAGCGATCCGGACTGTATTCTTTCGATTGATACATGCCGTCAGCTAGTGGGAACGAACACCTTCATTTCTTTGCTCTCCTTCGATCTGTGACTTTGGCGAAGAAGGACGGAGGAGAAATGGTGGTTTGATCTCGTTGGCGATCTTGGGCTGAGTCTGGTATTCCGGCAACGAGGTGAAGCTCATCGGCAAGATATGTTGCTCTGCTCCTCCTACCTAATGTGGACTTCGGGCATGGTTTGATCTCGTCGGCGATCGTGGGCATGTAAGGGCCGCCCTGCCCAGCCCATTTTTGCCCTGCCCAAAAATGTTAGGGCTTCTATCGGGCAGGGCCGGGCACTGGGCTGCATTTTGCTGCCCTGTGATCTTTCGGGCAGGGCATCGGGCAAGGGTCTCGCCCTGCCCAACCCTGCCCATGAACACCCCTATTCGCTACTACTTCAACCCTTCATTCTTTCAAGTCCCTGTGAGTGTGGGATCTCTTTCTTCTTGTTTTACTCTTCGCGTGGTGGTAACCATGTCGCATCGATCATCATCCTCTTCTATCACTTACAAATGGCCTTATGATGTGTTCCTTAGTTTTTATGGTGATGATACTCGCTTAGGTTTCATCAGCCATCTCTATGAATCTCTGCATCGAAGTGGAATTCACGCCTTTATTGATTATAAAATCAGGGACGGAGAAAACATCACACCTGCACTTTTCAAAGCAATTGAAGAATCAAGAATAGCAATCATAGTTTTCTCAGAAAACTATGCAAACTCAACATTTTGTTTGCAAGAACTTGAAAAGATTGTTGAGTGCTTCAAGGAAGAGAACCGGTTGATATATCCTGTATTTTACTATGTGGATCCTCAGAACTACGCCGTCCTAGAGGAAGCTATGCAAAAGCGTTGGCTCGACTAGAGGAAAGATTCAAAAATGAGAGTCACAAGGTGAAAAACTGGAGGCAGGCTCTGTTTCAAGCTGCTGAACTTAAAGGCTGTCATCTCAAATCCAAGTATATATCTCTTCGCCCTTTTTCTTATTATTTTTCAATCTGACAACAACATACACATACTATATGATGTCCAACAAGAAAATGAAGGCTCGGTCAGTGTGGTTCCATTTTTGTTGGGCTAACACGATTCTGGGGAATTATGTTGATTATTTCTTAGAAAACTCATTTAAAAACATGTTTTAAATTTTATTTTCCTTTATAAGGAAACAATAACTAATACTTAATTATATTTATCATTTATATAATAAACTTGCTATTTTCCGATAAGTGGGATTGAATTTAAAATATGAATAAAACACTTTCATATTTCATTATTTACTATGTGAGGAATATTGAAACTATATCTTATTGGAACTAAAAATGTGCTTCTTACAAATTGGCCAGGATTGCGAATGAACAAGAGTGTATTACAAAGATCACTCCTGAAGTTGCTGCTAGGATTAACTTAAAGCCTTTATATGTTACAGATTATCCAGTTGGACTTGAGTCTCGAGTTCAGAAAGTCATCTCTTGTTTAGATCTTTGGTCCACTAAGGAAAGTAAAATGATAGGAATTTGGGAGCTGGTGGAATAGGTAAATCAACTGTTGCTAGAGCAGTATATAATTCCATTGCCGATAATTTTGAAGGCTCTTGTTTTCTTTCTGATGTAAGAAAACAATCTATAAGGCCACATGGTTTGCAAGATCTTCAAAAGAAATTATTGGGTAGATTAGTCGTGGAGAAAGATCTCAAATTGGGTGATTATCATGAAGGAATACCTATAATAGAACGCAGGCTTAGTCAAAAGAGGATTCTGTTGATTCTTGATGATGTTGACGAATCAAACCAATTAAAAGCACTTGCTGGAAGTTGTAATTGGTTTGGTCATGGAAGTAGAATCATCATCACCACTAGAAATAAGCAATTATTGAAAAGTCATGGTATTAAAAGCATTTATGATGTCAAGGAATTAAATGGTGAGGACTCTCTAAAGCTGCTTACTTGGTATGCCTTTAAAAAAGAAAATGTGGATTCCAACTATATGGAGGTTTGCAAACGTGTAACACACTACTGTTGTGGCTTCCCATTAGTTTTTTAGAAGTTGTTGGTTCTTACTTGTATGGTAAAGAAGTCCGTCAATGGAGTTCCGCATTGGATCAATTTAAAAGTATACCAAACAGAATAGTTTTGGATGCCTTGAGATTAAGCTTTGATATGTTAGAAGAAGTAGAGAAACAAGTTTTCCTTGACTTGGCTTGTTTTTTTCAAATGGTGAGAAATTAGCACGTGTCAATGATATGCTCCTATGTATTTATGGAATCCAACTAGAATATGCTATCGGAACCCTTGTTGATAAATCCCTTATAAAGATTGAACAAAATTGTATAACAATGCATGACTTGATAGAAGACATTGGTAAAGAGATCGTGCGACAAGAATCATCATATGAGCCTGGTGAGCGTAGAAAGGCAGATTGTGGTTCTCTAAAGACATTCTTCATGTCTTACAGGGGAAGATACTGATAAGATCACCAACATGATGTTCATTTTCTCTAAAAAAGTTCCTAAGATATATAATATCTAAGTTTTGAAATTTATTATGTGCTTTTCATTTTGCAAGGGAACTAATAAAGCTTGAAGCCATAATTCTAGACTTGCCACGAAACTATAGAAGTACAATGGAAAGGAAATGAACTTATGAAGATAAAAAATCTCAAAACGCTTGTGATAAGGAAAGGATGCTTTTCTGAATGTCCCAAATATCTTCCAAATAGCTTAAGGTGGCTGGAATGGAAAGGATATACTTTCAAATTTTTACCATCGCTCCCAACCCAACTTGTCTACCTTGACTTGTCTGATAGTTCTTGTGAATTTCACCAACTATTTGATAAGGTGAGTAGTATATATACAAGTACCATAGTACTTTTCTTTTGTTTCTTTGCCTAATTCTAAAAGTAAATTGATTTTTGCTTTGCAAGTTTTGAATATGTCATATGAATTCTAAGAAATTGCAAATTTCTCCCGAAAGTAAACTGGGGATTATCCGGAGCTTCTAATCTAACAGAATTGTGAAAGCTAATGGTTGCACAAATTTAACTAAAATTGATGATTCAGTTGGATGTTTAAATAAGTTGAGAGAATTGAGTGCTATGGGATGCAAAAACTTGAAGATTTTTCCTTCTCGCCTTAGGTTGACATCTCTTGAGGGTCTCAACCTTTTTTTGGTTGTTCAAGTCTTCAGACATTTCCAGAAATATCAATCGTGATGAAAGAATGAAAATACTTTCTTTGGGAGAGACAGCAATTACTGAATTGCCATCTTCAGTTTGCAATCTCATTGACTTAAATCCTTAAAGCATGTACGGATGTCCTAATCTTAAGCAGCTACCAGCTAGCATTTGTACATTACCAAAACCTTTGGCATCTAGCGATAGCATATTGTGAAGGACTGAGTCATTTCAAGATGCCTGAAGGTGAAGAAGCAAGTTTGTATTGCTCAGCCATGTCTTTGGAACTTGAAATGCTTTTTTTCTCAAATTGCAATTTATCAGATGACTTTCTTGCCTTTTGTTTTTCCCACTTCACTAATATGAGGGATTTAGATTTGAGTTATAGTAATTTCACAATTCTTCCAGAATGCATAAAAATGTTACAATTTGAAAAATCTTTTGTTGAATAATTGCATTCAACTTGGAGCATATTGAAGGATGCCACCATATGGAAAAAAATTTAGTGCCATATGTTGCACATCATTGACTGAGTCATCCAAAAGAGAAGTATTCAAGAAGGTATCTCTCTCTTCCCTCCCCTTAGGTCTACTTTTATAATTATATTCTTTTATTCGTTAAATCTTAGTTAACTTTCTTTTATGGAAATACACAATTGGCAGGCATTAAACATTGAACCTAGGGAAACAAACTTTATTTTGCCCGGAAAACAACTTCCAAAAGGGCTCCATTGTTATAATCAAGGAAGTTCTGTATCATTTTGGGTTCGTAAAGTATCCAAATTATTCTCTTCTCTTGGATTCTTTAAAAAGATCACCGGCATCGTCCCTGCAATTCTGAATTGTCATTGCGCATCAATGGCACCAAGATTGGTTTTACTCCTGATATGAGGCTATTACGGACTGATCACATACACATATGTAATATGCAAAGCATAATTCTCAGTACTGCGGACCCACTCTCCCCTGAAAATAAGTGGAATCAAGTGGAGATTACCTTGGAGAGCGAAGAAAAGGAAATTTATTTTGGAGTTTATGTGTACAATCTACAAAGTAACTTGGAAAATATTCAATTCATGGACCTAAGAAGATACATTATTGTTGCCGACTTTTGCAAAAATACAACAACGAGAATATTGGAAAGATGTCGAGGAAGATATGAATTTGATTCAAACTCAGCAAAATATAAGGTCACTTGACAACCCCATGCATTATCAAGGTATTTTTTTCCCTTCATCTGCCTTTTTATGCTGCCATTGATATTCATCTTTCACCGCTAGTGACTTTATGATTTCATCATCGACTTATTTTTTTTCTTATTTTCTTTTATTTTATTTCTGAATTTTTTAAAAGAACTAAAAGAATATAACTATAATAGAGAGGGAAAGGAAAACATAGAGGAAGCTATATGAAAGAAAATTATTATGTAAGTCCTATAGTTTCACGTGATTTTTTAATAAAGCTTATGTAGTTATGATCTCTTTATCAAGTCTTTATAGTTTCACATATAATTTTTAATTAGGTTGATGTAATTTTTTTATTAGGTGCATACAAATTTTTTCCTTTTATCAGACATTTGAAACTACATGAAATTGGTTAAAAATAAATGAAACTATAGACACACGATCTGTGTGAGCTTTTGCAAACGTTGTAAGACTAAATTCCTAACTTAAAGACCTGTCTTTCCTGTATATAATGATTGCTGACTTGGGGCACAAGAGAGAATTATTATATTAATATTAAGCCCCCCAAACTCCTTCATGCTAATGAAGTTGTGCATATTTCACTCTCTTCTTATAGAAAAATCGCTTATTTGAATATTATTTGTAATATTTACCAATATATATTTTTATCATAACATAATATTACTTTTTAATACACACACACGTATATATTCTTCAAATACACACAATATATTTTCAAAAAATTTTATGTAATGATTTATTTCTTATACACACACATATATCTTTTTGTTAGGGAATGATATTAAATTAGATTTTTCCGATAAACTATAGTCACTTTTTTATAAGCTAATGGTCTACAGGTGGCCCTTTTTATAGAAATTTTTGGGAGATTACTTGTTCTTATTTTAAACGTAGGCCTAACCCACTTTAAAAAGTTATTTGAAAAAATATTTATTATTTAACTTTTTAACCAATATTTTGATTTATATAATTGAGGTTTAGATCTGAGTTATAATAAATTCACAATTATCCAGAATGCATCAAAGAATATCACAATTTGGAATATCCTCATTTGAATCATTGCATTCAACTTGAGCATATTG